>CAEGAE010006063.1:0-56005 GCA_903067095.1 Girardinus metallicus | reverse complement strand
GGCTTGTCCTCCCATGATGGTTCCTCCAGCACCTTGTCCTCTGTTCCCCATTGCCTGAGACATTCGTTGAGCACATCGTCCGATGTGCTCTATATATATAGATTTACAATATATATATATATATATATGTATATATACAAAATCAATAAAAAGTTTATATATTTTTACTCTTGTCATGTTTTCCTTTTGCATAATCAATTTATTCAGTGTTTTCAAA
Source organism: Girardinus metallicus (assembly GCA_903067095.1). Taxonomy (NCBI): domain Eukaryota; kingdom Metazoa; phylum Chordata; class Actinopteri; order Cyprinodontiformes; family Poeciliidae; genus Girardinus; species Girardinus metallicus. The sequence continues at coordinate 55,788 of CAEGAE010006063.1, read as the reverse complement.
CTAATTTAAGAAACAAAATATGTTTTACTGGTGAGCTCACTTTTTTTGGTGTATTGAAAGCTACTTAACGACAAACTGCAATGCAACTGAAATGTTTATTCATTTCAATAATGGAATTCAAATGCAAACTCTTTTTGAAGGCGGAGTGACATTTTTCAAGCACTTGTTTTTCTGTTCAATTCAATTATCGTAGCTTAAAGCAAATGAAAAGCCAAACTTTGCAGCAACTGCGAAGACTGCTGACATGGCAGTTATCCAGAGCGGTCAATCACTCGCTCCCCACAACAAGGTCGTCGCTGAAGGAGATATTCTGTTTACGGTGCGGCGTGAAAAAGAGAGAGTGCTCACCTGACATGAAAAACCTCAGGCTCGAAAGGATTGTGAGGGACATCTCATTCAAAAGATGGGTGGACGTTCATAATGTGGAGCCGCGGCTGCACACAAACTGCTGTGCTCCTTCTGTTGAGCCGATCCCTGGCCTGAGGCGATGCTAAAAGCTAAGGAGAAGACGGACGGCAAAATTTGCATTTATTTGGGAAATCAAGGCATCCAACAGCAAATGTTAGAGCACTTTCAATGCCTCTGCTGACCAGCATGGCACCAACTCACACTGCTAAAAGCACCAATTCTTGTTTTAATTGGTGTCGGTTGACTGCCTGATGAATTTCCTCAAAGAGCCTGTTGTGGCAGAGTACGGATAAGACTAACAAACTGAATTATACAGCTTTCACTGTATTCGATTACTGCTTCTGAAAATGGATTAATATTCGACATCTTTTCACATTGATGCAATTTGGCACTATACAAAAATAAACTGATCTAGTTTGACTTGTAAAATAATATTTAAGCACACAGCAGTTATCTTGAAGTTTTGTTTATGTGGGCCTCAAGACTGTAGAGGGCCACATAAAGAGCCATGGCAGGCCAGATTTGGCCCCTGGGCCTCGAGTTTGACACGTGCCACACATAATCTGCACAGTAAAGTCCTCAGAAAGATATGAGACCCCCCAGAGTCCACACTGGAGACGAGCTGAAGGGTCGCCATAAACCTGGGGCTATCTGCATTGATGCCATACAGAGCTTTTACTGTACAGAGCACAAACATATTCAATAGCAGTGATCCCCCAACCCTGGTCCTCAGGGACCGCTGTCCTGCATGTTTTTGATGAGTCCGGACTCCAGCACAGCTGATTCATATGATTGCATTACCTCCTTTTGCATTGCTGCGATTGCTGCAGAAGCCGGTTAATCGCCTAGTCATTTAATCCAGGTGTGCAGCATCAGGGAAACACCTAAAACATGCAGGACAGTGGGCCCTGAGGACCAGGGTTGGGGACCACTTTTCAACAGGACTACATTTCTATTTTACAAATCACATTTATTGATGCTTAGTGATGTTTTTTTTTTTTGTTGTTGTTGTTGTTTTTTTTTTTGAAAAGCCATAATAATTATCAACCAAAAACGCTTGGAACATCACTCAATGTAATAAATGTATTTATTTTATTTGTTTTAAAAGTCTATGAGATTTTTTTACTTAATTCAATTTAATTGTGTAGCTAGAGAATTTATTGATGTAAGGGTGATACTATTTTTTTTTTCTAAGAAAAACTCCGCTTCAAATAAAAATAAATAAATTGATCTTTTTCTCTATTATAGGTCGGCGGAAATAAAAGCACCGCTCACGATTTGGCGCCTGTCCCTTTAAAAGAGCGCAGAGCTGAGCTGAGAGTGCGTCGCGCGACACACCGCCGCCTGCATCATTGTTGCCATTTTTTGATGGGATAAGGAAGAGACTAGCTTTAGCTTATAAGGAATTTTTGGAATCGGTGGCATCCCTTTTCTTCTGTCTTTGTGATTTAATTTTTATATATGTACATATAAGAGACCTTATGGAGGCTGAAGTTCCTCTATTTCAAGGACGCGCTCCGGATATTCCTGCTTTTTCTCCTGGAGCGAGAGATTAATGCTAAAAAAAAAAAAAAAAAAATACCCTGATTCAGAAGGCATATTACATGTAAGGGCGGCATAAAGTGCGTCATAATTATGAATGCGACCGCATGGCGTGCAGGCTGCTGTGAGGATGTGATCTGACGGGGATCTCCGCTTTCTCTCTCCGCTGCCTCCTCCTCACTGCCGCTCAGGATGCCCAGGGCTCTGCGGCGACTGGTCCATCTGATGCTGTTCTGCCCGCTGTCTAAAGGCCTGCAGGTAGGTACCTGCTAAAATATATATATATATATAAAAAATAAGACTCGCTGAGCATTGTTTAGATAATCTGCGTGGATGTAAATCCAAAATGTTGCAAATTACCCCCCCGACCCCATCCTACCCAACCCAACCTCACAAACACTTAGCGAGAGAGAAAAAAAAAAAAAAAAAGAAGATGCGAATGCAGGCAAGAGTGAAGAGAGTGCTAGCTTTTGGGCCCCAGCTGAGGAAATTAAGGAGAAGAGGAAGCAGACTATTTTGGAGGCCAGTATAGAAAGTGTTGCGTAAAACATGTTATTTTGAACAGCTTATCTGTTTAGAAAGAATGGTGAAATTTGCTGCTTTAGTTGGAGCACGGTGCGTTATGAAGCCCTTGAGCCTGCGCTGATTTGGCTAGAAATGATGAAGCGGCATTTCAGCTGTTCGTGATTCAGACGTTCTCAAAGATGAGTTTTGAGACGTCATCTTTGAGTAAACGGTTGAATGTACTGGCTCTGGTAACTGTTCGGCTGCTTTGGGCCAGAGAGAAATAACATTGAGTTGTATTCATGGAGTTAAAGTGCAATGGCTTTTCTTTTTTGTTCAGTTTCGTATTTATGCATCTCGATTCGTATCGAGATGCATAAATATCTATGGATCTCGATATTTGAGGCCCCGCTTGGAATATGCAAGTCTGAGGTCACGAGGGCATGGGTACCAGAAATGACCGCGAGAAAGCGTGAGAAATTAAAAAAAAAAAAAAAAGGCAACATTGGCCATGCACTAAAAAAAAAAGTTAATTTGCTAGATATAGTCGAATTAAGTTTATCAGAGTATTAAGGTTATTTTAAAAAACCTTATGGTTTTTTTTTTATCTTTATGGGCATTTAAAAAACCCCATAAACAAATTAAGTTTAACAAACTCTATTACATGCAACACTTTTTTTTTCTTCTCCCTTCTCTGTTACAGTGCGATGTTGGCTGCTGATGTTGATTTTGTTGTCGTTCTACCACTTTGCAATCAACTCTGTAAGATCTATCAATCCAGAGACTTCGGCGAAAATGTCCAATTTAGCCTAAATTATATGTTGGCAGTTTCGTAACATGTTGCGCAAAAGTTCCGAGTGCATGAATACTGCTGTGAAAACCTCTTTTAATACGTGGTATATGTGTTGCCTTTCAATACGTTCTACTTCCCATGAGCCTTTTGTAATGACGTTCTAATTAAACGGAGACCTTTTTGTCCTCCCCTGCGCTCCGTAGACTCGTCTCCCGGCCATCAAGGTGAAGTACCTTCTCCTCGCCTGGCTGGGCATTCTCATCGTCAGCTGGATCGTCTACATGCAGTATGCCTCGTACGCTGAGCTGTGTCGCGGGCACGTGTGTCAGATGGTCATCGTAAGTAAACACGTACTCGTATTTAGTAAAAAAAAAAAATAATAAATAAAAAAAAAAAAAAAGGAATGTTTTTGCATGTGAAATTTCATTCATGGCACCGCTTAGCTGCACTGAATACTCTTAGTCACACTCGCATGTTAAGAATGAAGCGATCTTTTGTCGAGCTAACAAAGGGAACGTTTAGCAGTACCTCCACAATGTGCATGTGATTTTTGAGGCTGTTCGGAACAAATTAGCAAACCAGCGAACTTTGCCAAAAATGTTGCAGAATAGTTTTGAAGGTTGTGCAAACGGGAGAGAACCAGTCAATGCGAGGTTCTGTTTTCAAATGGAGAGAAAAAAAAAAAAAAGATACACGGACCAACCTCTGCAGTTAACTCGCAAATGGAACCTGTTTGACAACACGAAGTAGGCTAGAAGGATCTTAAAAAGTAAGACGAGATTCAAAGAAGGGAGGAGGGACCACAACGCACCTGGATTCAGCGGAATAAATATGACAATGAGTGTATCTGTACCAATCACCAAACATTTCACCATCCCCCATTCAACATATAGAATGACACCAAAAAAAAAAACTCCATAAATTATTATGGAGTCATACCAGCCAAGCTTTAAAGGCTTGGCTGGTATGATTTCCTTTTAGTCTTGCTCAAAACTAAGTTGCTTCCAATTTTTCTTCTCACCAAACATAAAAACATTCCTATTTGCTCTTTCACCAGCGTATTTATAAATGTTTGCTTTTGTCTGTTTGAACTTTAAATGTTTGCTGCTGCAGTGAGAAACGACATCGACGGCTCAGAAAGCAACAGAATCGCTTCCTTTCGGTATGACTCGTGTTTTGTTCAGGCTCAGCAAACTTTGCTTGCCCTTCATTCTAACTCCGTCTGGTTGAGTGTGCAGTTTCTCATGTGTGACGTGACCTCCGCCCTCTGCACCAGCTGGTGGAAATTCCAGCACATCTGCAGTAAAGGCGAGAAATAAAAAGGCACACTAAAGAGTGATATGCATCTTATTTACTTGCTCTCAGTGAAAGTTTTTTTTTTTTTTTCACCTCTTTGTACAAATGACTGTTTTTCAAAGATTCTACAGTCTTCTCCAATAATGCTGATGCTCTTACAGTTGTAGAAATGAGTCCATTTATAGAATTTCCTTTCTACTAAATGATCCAAAATCACCAGTTTATTTAAAAAAAAAAAAAAAAAAACCATAAGCGACTGATGATGACAACACCTCAGCCTGGAAGTAAAATCAAGGCTTTTGGAAAGGCCATTGGAAAACGTAAACTTTTCCATTGGGGCCTCGTTATTCATTTAATATTTTATGACGTGGTTGACTCTGTGTGTGTGTGTGTGTGTGTGTGTGTGTGTGTGTGTAATTGTACTCTGGAGGTTGGACTTGAACGGTTTCTCACCTCGGTCGAGGTCACAGAGATTTGTAGGTTCGTTTGCTAATCGATGTAAAGGTTTGCACACGTATTTCAAACCGATATGTTTTGGTCAGAATCGGTGACCCGTGGGAAGAAACCCAATGTGAGACAGGCATTAAGAGGAAGTGACTCCTATGAAAGGAGGACATGGGACAATGTCATGTAGTTGTTGCTAACAAACAATATCTGCACAGGTTCAGCTTTTGTTTAGTAGACCTTGTAGAGTATGTAAATATAGATATCTTAAAATAGCTAAAACGGAGTGGCCTTGCCTCCCAGAAATCCATTTTAACAGTTCATTTTGCGCTGGACTTTACAGCTCTAGTACGTGTTCAGTTAATATGCATATTTTATAACGTGTTTTAAAATCTAGCATTAGCCATACAGTGGAACAGCTGTTCACCTAGAACGTGGAGGGTTTGGAGTCGACGTTATAGTGGACTTTACATTGCACAGATACAGGCCTGTTAATTGAAGGCTGGAATATAAACTGAATGTTCCAATCGTGTTCTCTCTCTTTTTTTTTTTTTTTTCCCAAGCGTAATTGGACTTCTAATGACAACTATAAAAACAACTGGGAAAAATACAACATTGGGGGTTTCTTAGCTCACTTTGGATTGCGTCCCGTTTCCTGTGGCCTGACGTTGCGCATTTCTTTGCTTGTTTTCGCAGTGCGATCACTACAGAAGGGGCATCATTTCAGGCTCGTCATGTAAGGCCTTGTGTGATCAGAAAACTCTGACGCTGCACCGCTGCATGTCCACCTCCTCCACCCATCAGGTAAAACACAAATACTTGTTTTCTGCTTTCGAATGTTTTTTTTTTTTTGTTTGTTTTTTTTTATATGTTGAAATTTATCTTTGTATGTCTGTAAAAAAATAATAGTTATAAGCAGGTAAGAAATGCATATGGAATTACAATTTATGCGGTTTTGGTTGAATCCGGTCAGGGCATATTGCACAAACGTCGGCTGCCATTACCACATATTCTCCATATTTCTAACTAACTCTAGTTTTGATTTTACTTTTTCAGGTCTACGTTGGACTTTGGAAGGACAGGCCGGTGGTAATCAAATGTGGCATCGAGGATCCAGTGAACATAGATGGAGTCCCAGAGACTTTGCTGAGACCGGAAATGAGCTTATTCGACAAGCCGACTCGTGGAACCTCAATGGACGAATTCAAAGAGATGCTGCACAGTTTCCTTAAGGTACCATTTACGTCACACTACTTCATTGAGAACAGAAATCATTCTAATGATGCACAGGAAAAAAAAGAGCTCTTAATGTGCTCTTTTTCTTACTTAAAATACTAGAGCGTCTAATTTCTTTTCTTAAGGCTAATCTCGGGGAACAACCGTCTTTGAGCGCCTTGGTGGACAGAGTCATCACTCTCGCTGACGTCAACCAGGATGGCAAAGTGTCTCTTGCCGAGGCCAAGTCCATCTGGGCTTTGCTTCACATCAACGAGTTCCTCCTGATGGTGGCGCTGCAGGAGAAGGAACACACCCCGAAGCTTCTGGGCTTTTGCGGAGACTTGTATGTGACAGAACGGGTGAGCCACAGCTCCCTCTACAGGCTGGAGGTCCCTCATTACCTTGAGACGGTCGTGCCGGAAGCCCTCAGCTCTGGTCTGAACCACTGGCTGGCGCCATCCTGGCCCCGCAGAGCCCGCATCACCATCGGCTTGCTGGAGTTTGTGGAGGAGGTCTTCCATGGATCCTACGGGAGCTTCCTAATCTGCGACGCCAGCCCCCACCACGTGGGTTACAACGCCAAGTACGACTGCAAGATGGCAAACCTGCGCAGCGTGGCATCAGAGGCCGTGGTGCGGGCCTTCCTGAAGGGCCGGCGGTGCGAGAACAACGCGGACTGCACTTACGGCAAAGACTGCATGGCCACATGCGATCGACTGGTGAAGCAGTGCAACACGGAGGTCTTGCAGCCCAACCTCGCCAAGGTGTGCATGCTCCTGCAGGATTACCTGCTGTTCGGGGCCCCATCAGATCTGCGGGGCGATCTGGAGAAGCAGCTACGCACCTGCGTGACACTCAGCGGGTTAGCGAGCCAGATGGAAGTGCACCACTCGCTGGTTCTTAACAACCTGAAGACGTTACTGTGGAAGAAAATTTCCAACACACAGTACTCCTGAAAGCAGACGTAACCAGTCAGCTGTTCTGTCTCATGAATTATACAAAACGATAGAAAATTTAAAGTTTTGCCAAATAGCGTAACTGTTTCAATTGTTTGTGTGATTATCACCCTACACTGACTGGAGATACAGGATTGTGGAAAAAGTACATGCCCTCTCTTATTTTTGCTTGTTTTGTCATACCTAAAAATGTTTCAGATCGTCAAACTAATTTTGATATCATGTAAAGATAGCCTTATTAAACATAATAATTGTTCTCAATGAGGGGTTAATTTAAAAGTTATCCAACTCAACCAGACAATTTGACAAAATATATATATTTTTTCTTAAATTATGAATTGACTCCTCTCACATTTTTACATGCTTTCACAAAGGCCTGATTAAAATTGCCGAATAAAAAAGTCACTTAAGTAAAACCTGTCTGACAACATGAAGTAGGCTAAAAAAATCTTGAAAGTGCAAGTTATAATAAAAACAGAAACACACCAACAGTTAGTATTTAAAAAGAGGGCATGGCAATAAATTCCACTGCTTCAACAATGGAGGTTAAAATGACAAAATTTGTGAAAAACGTACAGGTGCTGGTAAGACCAAAAAGGTGAACTGATAAAGACATAATACAGAGACAACAATACACCATTTGGGTCATGCATCAGAACAATGATCCAAAACACCAGCAAGTCTATCTCTAAGTGGTTAAAACAATAAAACTAAATTTTTATTGTCTTATTTGCTAAGAACAGTGGACCAAAATTCTGCATTCCACCAAAAAGGTTCTTTGTGAGTTATGTCGGTGTTGATAGCACCGTTTTCTGCCACTAACGATGGTCCAGCCAGCTATTAGGCATAGGATGTAATTACTTTTTCACAACACTGTAACTGAAAACTGTGAACCGCAATTTATAATGTGAATCGAGAGAACCAACGAACCCAAATACCTTACGGATGACTCCGCCATGTTTGTTTTTCAACTCGTTAGTTGTGACAGACATCTGTCCATTTGCACACTATTCTCAGGACTCTGCCTGTAACGACATCTGTTTGGTTCTACATGTAATTTAGTTTTAAAAATAAAGAAACTTGGATTTATTTTTTTGTTCTTCATGTTTGTGCACGGGTAAGAAGCGTGACTGCAGCTTTAAATAAAGCTGCGGTTTTATTTTCTGTAAATGAAGTTGATGGCGACAGATCGGAGATGTACGGCTATGAGAAAATAAAGTTTGGTTCAAACGACTTATTTCCGGTACGTCATGGTGAAAATACATTTTGCAATAGGGATTAAGTTTCGGTTTTTTTGTGTGTTTTTTTGCTTTTTTTAACTACCGTCTTTCATAGAGAAGTAAATAGAACAGCACATTAGAGCTTCATTTAGTCACTTCCTCTTGGGATTGTGCTGTTGCTGGTAACGCCTGTGAATTATTACGTTAATCTATGGTGAAAGTTGTGTGTCTGTTTTAAGGATTACACAGCACAGTGATTGCATGGTCACTAAAGCAGGTATAGTATTGGCTCTGTGTGTAGTGTGGACAAGTGCTAAGTCAATGGGAAATGAACCCAGTATTTCCATGCAGCTTGTCAGCAAAGGGAAACACAACGTACCACAATCATTCAGTGTTTTTCATCCGTTTTATTTTGATTACTATTGTATTGCTCATTTATGTGTATTGCTTAATCAGTTTATCCCTTTTTATTTGGTTTCTTGCTTTATCCTTGCGTGGTCTTTGTGCTTAGGTTTCTTGGTGTAGTAAACTTTCCCACATCCCCTCCTTTTTATTCTCCTTCCCTCTCACTGTCAGCCTGTTTGCCTCTTCTTCTTCTTTGATGTTTATTGGCGGTTGGCAAACAACGAAAATGTTTGCCTCCTCTCCCAGCTGCGCCAGGTTTGTAATCACCCACTGAATCGTGACATGAAGTGCTGTAAAAATTCAATCAGAACTTCTGGATTAAAAAAAAAAAAAAAAAAAAAAGCACAATGGCAAATTACGTGCAACAATAAAACACACCACCAGAGGCCGCCATAGATGACATGACAATAAGCAAGCACAGACTGAATAATTAAATGACCCTCATTTTATGATGCCAAAAGTCAATACCGAAGGAAATGTATGTTGTAAGCAGGGAATTTTGTGTTCTATATTGTATGAACATAAGATAAGGCAAATTTGAAGTACTTCCATATTAGGAAAATTAGTTTCAAATATTTAAACGAAAAATAGGTTTTCTAACGAGAAAGTAAGCAAATCTGACTTTGGGATAAAAATAAAACATTTATTTGAATGTCTTTGAACTCAATGTTCCTTTTAATCATATTCCATTGTTTTTATGATGGCTGGAAAAAAAAGTGTGGATTCTCTCAAGGTACTTCATTTCAAAACCATATGAGTTGGGTAAATGCTACTCTTTAATTTGCCATTAGCTCTATGTGTCCCTGGTTTTGTGTTGTGCAAGTTTCTGTTCCCGTGTGACAGACATTACAACGTAACTCCTGCCTCTCACCCACCGTCTGCTGGAGGTCAGCACCAGCCTTCTGACTCTACATCTACTAAGCAAGTATCGAAAATGGACGAACAAAGATTTGATTTTTTCGTTCAAGACAAAAGGTCTTTTGAAACAGATTTATTTGGGAGCGAAGTGCTGTTTAAGTAAATGCTCACTAGATGGCGCTGTTTGTGTTCACTGAAGCAAGTACAATTGTGTTGTACCACATTTGGACGTGACTTACAGTAAGCTAAACAATGTAAATCGTTTTCAGATTGTATGACGTTAACCTGAACATTTATAATGAACTTATTACAGCAAATAGTTTTGTTGCTTTGTTTGTTTTTATGATATTTACTACTTTCATATTCAGCACAAAAATATATCCTTAGTTATGTTGCTGAAGGACAGACTTCACACATTTCCTCACTCTGCTACCTAAAATCTCATTCTGTAGAGATTTAGTAAAAAAAACAAAAAAAACAAAAACAAACTGCTGCTGGCATGAATTTCAAATGTGAGTTTCAATGCTGTTTAGAAAATTTGAATGCATCATATTTATTAATTTCACAAGTAAAATGATAATCTTTAAAGTACACAGTGCAGAGGCCCCAAGTGAAATGCAGAGGAGCGGATAACTTTATCTTTGCCTGGAGGTGTTCCACCTGTCCACAGCTGACAAGAGGAAGACAATGTGAAGCAAACGAACACAAAGGCGCAGAGCCTGACAATTGTCCGCATTGCATCCCGTGCTGTTGAGATAGTGACTGGTTTCATAGAAACCATGAACATCTCTCTCCAACACACTGTTGCGCCAGGACAGCTTAGAGTCACACAAATCGTCTCTGCTTCTTTGCCTCCACCTCCAGCGACGACATCCGTCAGGAAGAAATGATTTGAGTGTCTATCGAAAGAAACACACAACGGCCAAACTCCCCACCGCCAATCACACACACGTCCTGCACAGACGCATGTTGTACCTGCAGGAAAAGAAAAGAAACAAAAACGATGCCGGGATCCTGCTCTTTTATTATCACACTACAGCTTATGTCGAATTTCCATTTGCTCATAATGGAGGCTTTTTGTGTGTGTGTGTGTGTGTGTGTGTGTGTGTGTGTGTGTGATTTGATGTTGAAAATACAGCAGACATCTGTGAACCATTGTGCTCTGTCAAACCAGATTGACTGTATTCACAAAACCTTTGCAAATGAATCCATTGAGTCGCCAAAAAAGAGTAAGCGTGACGGGACTCGCAAACAAATCGCATCCCTTTGCTAAAGGAGAATTGGAACAGTTTGTACACGTGTAGTGATAAGACTGTCAACACAGCCAATGAACGGACTGAGGAAGGTCAAGGAAGTTCAGAAGAGAGCCAAGGGGGGGAAAAAAATCCTTTGACTTTGTCGAGTCAGTCGATTCCTAGAAGAATGAAATATAGAACGAGTATTGGAGGTGAAACTCCAATACTTGAAGTATAGATTTTTCTATTATTCTAAGATAATTTGCTTTCGAATGAACTTTTTTTGTGTACAGCATGAAAGAAAAATAAAATATGATTTGTCATTTTAGATGTATTATTCCAGTATGAGGCTTGTCCAGGCTTTTCTTTAAGTGTGAGCAGCACAGCCTGGACAAATGTGGTCTTGTACTTTCTTCTTTTGCTTTCACACTTTTCTAATTGAGTGCAAGTTTCCAACAAAGCCAGGTTTTGTTTCTGGTTTAAATTTGTTTCTTTTCTTAAGACTTAACAGATTTTTGTCTGTCTTATACTTTGCGGTATTGTTACCAAAAGTGAAAGATTTGTTAACTGGATTTCAAAACTCTCGGTACTCCTTAGTCGTCGTCTTTTGGGTTTTGTTTCTTAGTGTTTCCTACCACTCTCTAACCTACGTTGCATTGTGTGCATTTTGTAATCTTAACATTAAAAACACCTAAAACTTGTAATTTGATTGACGACGTAGGTAAACCTCATTATTGGAATTTGATCTCTTGTTTTTCTATTATACAACTAAAAAAAGATATTTGCATACACTGCATTATAATGTTTTTTTTTTTTTAACTTTACTAACTAAACCAGTCCAAAACTGTCTTGCATCTGTGTCATGCATATGTTGTCAATAAACCCAAGCACTTTATTTCATCAGATGGCAAGACATGTCACAAAAAAAAAAAAAAAATTAAGGTCTTTATACTTCTTGGCATTTACAGATTATCTGGCTTCTTATGTTGCCTTCCAAGTTACGACATCTTCCTTTTGATGAAGTTATTAAAATGTCAATGTCCAGACAAATGACTGATCTACATGCCGTGACATGACCTAAAACAGACAGATTATGCTCAAAAATCCTCCAATATGTCTGAATGAAAACAAATCTGCGAAGAAAAGTGGGGCAGATTTTCTCCACACAGATGGGAGCCACTCGCTGCCAGTCGAGGCAAAAGATTGATGGCGGGTTAGTACCTGCTTATGCAGTGGAGCCTTTACTGTTCCATAAAAGCCAGATTGGATTTAGCCATTTGTTTAATGAGCTTAAGAAAATGTGACCAAAAACACAGAAGAAACTATTTAAGGGGACAAGCATTCTTATCCTTAGCTCTGTGTATGCCAAGATAACTAACTGTCCAGTTCCTGATTTTGACCCTTCGTGACACACTTTTCTCCCTCCATTATGAATGCATATGGAGGGAGACACAGGTTTTCATTTTCCAGTGTCTTAGGAACACCGTACCCCTGTTGGAACTGAAACCCAAATGCAAACACCCTCCTGACCCGCTAACTCCCGCAGCTGACTGCTTTTTGTTATTTATTTATTTCTGATGCGTTCTCTCGCAGACACGTTGGCCTGGTGCCGTTCAGCTCCGCAGATTCCCAGAAGATTGGATCTGTCATGCACAGACTTAAACTTGATGTAGTGCATGTAAGCTCCGAATTGGTTCAGCGTGCAGCGCCCCGCAAGGTTACCGAGAGGGGAGGGGAGGGCAGGGGAGAGGGACGGCTCAACGCCTGAGCGAGTAAGCCTACACTAAAAAGGTAATTGCTTCATTCCTTCCTTTTAGAACCTCCTCCGGCTCTCTTCGCTCCTCCCATGCCTCCTGACTCTGCTTGCGCGTCAAAAGATCTCCATCCGCAGTTACATGTGCTTTCACATCCTCCTCCCCCCGCCTCTCCCCCCTCTCCTCTCTTCTCTCTCCCCACACACCCCAGCAGGGAACGAGAACAAGAATGAGAGAAACTGAGAGTGTGGCGGCTGCAGTCACTTTCCAAGGTAATCTGGGAGGATCGCTTCCCTTCCCGTCTTGTCGCCCCGGCCCTGGTGTTTACGCGCATGCTGCCGTCTCTCCCCCCGAGCTGCTCCTCAGACTCCGACACCACAACACGCAGAGAGCGCGGCTCGCTGGTCGTCTCACTCCCAGGAGCGAGGACTCAAGATGCAGCAGCAGCAGCAGCAACAAGAAATCATGTTTTCGTACTCCCCTTCAGGTAAGCAAACCTGTCATGTTTCCATTAGGAAAAAAAAAAAAAAATGTTTTTCATATTTAAGCATCCTCTTATCCATTTTTCTGAAGTGTGAAATTTCTTATCTTCTATCTGAATCTTTGGTCATTTTGTTTGTGTTCATTTTTTTCTGCCCCTTTCCTCACACACACACACTCACACACACACACACCTATGAGAGCATGTGGTGTTCTGCAGGAGGTGATAATGCTTGTTGTTGTTGCTGCTCCTCCTTCCATATGGTAGTGCTGAAGGTGGAGTAGCTGCTGTTACTACAACTGGCTGGTCCCTTAAAGCCCAGCTGTGAAACTCCATATGGATGAGGGGAGTAGTGGGTTCGCGTGACCTAGATTTAGGAACAATTTCTCCTGGTTTTTCTTTAAACTCAAATCTGCTGTAGTTTGCTGCGGTGACGTAAAGCTTTAATTCCGAGTATCCATGATGAAGGCACCGGGGGCGATCATAAAACAAGGTGCAGGTTGCCTCTTTCTGTAGGCATGCATCTAGGCTGAACATTGAAGCAGGTTGATTAATGGAAGTGCCCAGCCGCAATACGTGAATTTGCTTCGCTTTTGTTCCTGGAGAAGTACAAGGTGCAAATCAGTGGCTCTTCATCACCAAATAGACGGCGATGAAGATCATTTATACCTTTCCAACTTCTCCCAGATATATATATTTTTCTGCCCACTACAATTACACACGTGATTGAATTTTTTTTTTCCAGTCAAAGATCAGCACAAATCTTTTCATCACTGTAAAATAGGAAAAAACTATTTTTTTTTTTCACAGATTGAAAATTCTTGTTTGCCTTTTTACAGCTGAATAGTGACTTTTTGTACGCTGCAGCTCAGTCAGTCTCATGCTTTCTTTAAAAGTTTTCCCTCAGATTCTTGATTTCATTTAAAATGTTACTTTAACTGGGCCATTTTTTTTTTCTTTACACATTAACATGCTGTCGTTGTGACCGTTTCATTGTAGGCAAGACTGTACATTTAGGGTTATTGTTGGTCTGACTCTTCATCACTGATGAAACAAAACATCCCCAAAGCATGATGCTGTCACCACTGTGTTTCACTGTGTTTTTAGGATGAGATGCACTTTCAGTTTTTCACCATACACGCACACACACATCCCCCCCCCCACACACACACAGCATTTTCAATTGGGGCTTAAAGTTTAAGCTTGTTCTCGTCCGACCAGATCATCTTTTTTTTCTGTTTATTTCTGTTTATTGTGGTCGACAATCTGCTGGTGAAATTAAACAGTTAGCTGGATTGTGGGTTCAACACACCAAAAAGAAATAGTCACGTTTTGCAGTAATGTAATCAATTCAGAAGTGCAAAAGCAGACGCAGATCTAAAAGCTGTGGGACTTTGATTCCCAAAAGTGAATTTTGAGGTTCCTGTGCCATAATTCTCTCTGGAGCTCCATCCCTGACCCGCCTGCTGAGCTCCTTGGTCTTTGTGACGTCACTGGTTCACTAATGTTCTCTGGTAAAAGCTCAGTAGCCTTGACGGATAGCTACATTATTACACACACAGTCATTTTGGGTAAAAATGTTTTTTGAAAAACTCCTAAGCTTTACTTTTCTCCTTACAGCAGGATGCAACTTTGTGATGGTCAGTTGCATAAAATTTCAATGAAATAATTCTATTTTATAAAGTCTAATTGAAAGCATGTTAAAATATCTAACTTTTGCCTTGATAGTTTAGAGTATTATAGTGAAACTGAGTTGCACAATGGTGGGGAAAAAAAAAAAAAAAGTAAAAAACTCGAACCAGATTCATACGTATTGTTTCTGTTTAGATTCTCGGCGTCTCAGACCACGATTCGTGCCCAAACCGAAGGATACGTGGAACGGATTTAATGATGTAGCTGGCAGTTTTTTCCACCACTGACTGACATGTCGGTACCATTCCGACACACCGGTGATGGTTTCTGCCGATCACCGTGTTTTTTTTTTTTTTTTTTTTGGCTCTTGATTGAGGGTGCGGGGGTAGAAATCATTCACTGCATGTGCGTTTAGGTTGATTCCCCATCACTTCTTCTCACAAGCCCTAGTGACTGCAACAAAAGGCACACCTCAAGATGTGACAACGCATGAAAAGGTGTGGGCTGCACAACACTTCATGTTGATTTGTTGTTTGTGTGTCGACGCGCCTGATGTGACGACGGTGATAAACGGGTTATGTCCGGTGAGAGTGCATGAAGCTCAGCAGACGAGAGAGAGGTGTAAACGCTCCTCGTGATGTTCAACACTGACTCACAGTCTCCCTGTGTTACAAATGTTGCATAATCCTCTGCTTCTCTTTCTGAGGAAAAAAAAAACAAAAAAAAAACTTCAAAAAGAAAGTCTGCGACTACTTACTGACATGTTCTGAACACACACGAGCTGTTCTGACCAGGAACTGTAATATGTAATGAGGCTGTGTATCGTGGAACTACTTCTGATGGGTGTTGAAATATCCGACAGAAACGGCGTCCTTTTTTAGGTAGAGCTACCATGATATCACCCTAATAATAAAATAAATGTAAGTTCCCATTAGAAATTTGACTGTAAAGGCAATAAACTGACTTAAACATACCTTTGGCTTGGATATTTAAACTTTTTTTTTTTTTTTTCACTGAAGATGTTCTCGTGACATCCAAAGTGACACAAAAAACTTTATTATCCCACTCCTACAGTTTCCATTTTTTTTTACGAGGTGGCATAGAAAGTGCTCAATTTTTTCCCAACTTTTTGTTCTGTAGAGATATGCTGCCCCTCCACCACCTGTTGCTGTGAATATTCAGCCAGCTGGCTGAGACAAAAAAAAAGAAAAAGGACTTCCGAAACAACAATGTGCCAATTAAAGGAATGCCATCTGTTGCTGTTATGGTAAAGATGTCTTAAGCTCACTGCAGACAAATTAACTCCCTAATACCAGCTCATTATAGTTTTTAAAGAACCAGAATAAGGCACTATTAGTTTCCGAATGGTTACTTGGAAACTAATAGTATTTTTTTTCTTATCTGTGTTTGGTATGTTTTGACTAAATCTAAATATCAAAATCACAATAGACAAATATAGAATCATAACTTTACAAATCAATGTTTTTGTGTGTGTGTGTGTCAGTAGGAAAAATTGCTGGTTTTAAACCATTAGGTCATGATGACTTATTTGCTAGAAATGATTTTTAGCACAATCATATTATTTTAACTTAAGCTTATTATACATTTTAAATTTCATACAAATCTGCCTAACCCCCCGAAAAAGAAAAAAAAAAGTTTGCAGAAGTGAGAAACAAGGTTTAAAAAAAGAAACCCATCTTCTAATTTACTGACAAGAATTTTTAATCTTGGATTTAAATGAGAAATTCTCACTGATAACGATGCTCAAGAAATGTAAACGCCCTGGTAAGTTTGAAAAAATTGTGGTAAATGTGTTATCTATTGAAAACTGACTGCAAAATACGTATAATGGACAATGAGGAATCATCCTAATGTTAAGCCCTGGGGAACTCCTTTGCGTAATGAGAGATATTAGGAAAATGACACACTGGGTCAAATTAAGGAAAAAAAAAAGAAAAGAAAAACAGTATCACAGTATTATTTGAAGTCTAAGTCCTACTGCATGTAAAATATTGCCTTACAAAGTTTTGGTTGTTCAGTAATTACCCTCTCGAGAACATCATTGTTCTCCCTCCGTTTAGTCAGCCTTCATCACATTCAAACAGTCTTGCATGCAGAGTGTCTTTTTGTCCATTGGTTTTCACAGTCCAGTTGTTCTTCAGAGAACTGAACAAGTGGACATGTTGGATCAAAGTGTTCTTTCCAAACCCTCAACGTCTGTGAACTGAAATGCGCTTTAAGAAAAGGACGGATGGATTCTAAATCCTAGTAAAGACTTAGTCACATTTTATTTTTGTTTCACCGTTTTTAATATGATTGCATTTGTGATTTATAGAAGTAGTGAAAATCATACTTTTTCCAAAAAGAAAAGTTGCTATAAATGAATGCTTGTGCATAGTTTTTTACTTTGGCCATGTTTAAATGACACAAGCAAAACGTCTCGGATACTTAAAGACGTCAACATTTAATAGCATGCTTAAAAAAAACAAAAAACACTAGGTTTTAAAAATAAATTCTGCAAATGTTTTCTGTGAGAAATGTTCTGGTCAACAGACTTGTACCGGCTTGTACAAAACCTCAAAGCTTCCTTGAGGTTTCTGCTTCAGGTGAGCAAGGAGGCTAAAATCCATACCCTGTAGGAGTCTCACTGTGGATGCACACGCTTTTATGTGATGGGAAGTCGATATTAACCTCCAGGTTTTCAAGGCATTTTCAAATACAGTGAAAGTAACACCAGTAATATAAAAAAAAGTTTATATTTAAGCCCTCAGTTTTCTTTCTTAGGAGCGCCAGCTAGGGTTGACTCACCACAGTGGGCATTAAACTGAAATATTTCAAATAAAATGTTAGACAAGCATCTCCACCGAACTCGGAGTATTGACTTAAGTCTGTTTTGGCTTTTTACACAAAGTCAATACCAGGCTCGACTAGAGATATAAGTGCTCTAGTCCAGCCTGTTAAACTGGAGCTTATTATTGTATTGTTAGTCACAGCTATTGACGGAGGGATAGTTATTGATCCGCTCAGTCAGAAGTTAAAGTAGGGAGAAGAGGATAATGGCACAGTTGTTGGTACATGCAAATAAAAATCTGAGTTAGGCGGGAGCACCTATCTGCAATCTGATTGGATGGCTCAAATGGTGACAATAATGGGTTTATAAGCTTTTGACACACAATCACGAATAACAGGTGATACATAACATTTGTAATTGAAAAGCGTGTGACCTTATGTTACCCTTAATAAGGTCACATAACTTCATGACAGATGAATATGTAATGGTGGTATTTGCTGAATAATTGTACACTTCTTAGCTAGAAACATAAAGAAAAGCTAGCAAAGAAAAAGAAATTAACTTCTTTCCCACCAGATTTAAATGTACTACAACGTTTTGTAATTATTTGAGGAATAAATTTTGTTAAATTTGTGTGGGATCACAATCATGAAAGCTAACATTAGTGTAGAAAAAAATGGCCACAGAAACTGCAAAAACAATTCTGTTGAAGCAATAAACAAAAATGAATAAAAAAAAACCCTTACCTGCACAGTGAAGTCAGTGTGAACGCACAAACGGTTTTACAAGTGGGCAGCATGCAGGAAACCGAGAGAGAAACACAAAGACGAGTTGAACATGTGTGGGTGTGAAAAAGCTTAACACGACTTTAAGGGTTAGCTTGGATATTTTTTGAAGTGAGGTTTTATTATTGCTAAGTTCACTTACCAAGAGTAGAAATCTGTCAACTCCCAGACGGTGGAAGCCATCAAGCTGTACACACTGTAGCTGTCGAGTCTCAGCAGCAGATTCGGCGAACCAGCTAACCATCCAGATAGTTTTTCCAACAACTTTGAGATCCGGAAAACAAAGGGACATGTTCCTCTGCAGAACTAACATTAAAAAAAAAAGAGCAAAAGTCTTCATGTTAATGGGATGCAACAGTATCAAAGTCAGACAAAACGGAGGGTATACAGTATATCTGACTATATGTTAGCATCCACCATTCTGAGGACTTTTTTCAAATTTACAAAAACTCACTTTGATATGACATCTGTCTTCTTCAAGTGAGAGAATTGTTACCAATAATAACTTCACAAAAAAAAATCTAAAATAACCACTTCCTACTTCAATGTAAGCATGGTTGTGTAGTTGCCCCACTAATGCCTGTTGGTGCATATTCTACACACATCAAGAAATTGTATTGGAATCACTTTACTGCAATCTAGTAGTAGTAGTAGTAATGCCTCATTATTCCTAATTTTGATCATTTGCATTTGAAATGACAAAATTCATGAATTATACATGAAATACTCGGATTATGCTTGACACCAAAAACACAAGTAACATTAACTGAATTTGACTTGTCATAATGATGGACTTCTTTGGTTTTCATTGATTATTTTGGTTCATCAAACCACATTGGAATTTTCCCCTCCAATAGGCAACACTGGAGAGGCAAACAATTATTACAAGTCAATGTCTCTCATCAGTAGGCTCTAGAGCTGCCCTAACTCTATGTACTGCGCACCGTGTCAACCTCTGATACACCGGACAACTGTAGATGCATCATCTGATACATTTGCAGCATTTCTGCAAATCACAGTGCAGAGTAAAACACTATGGTGGAAGTGGATTTCCCTTCTTTGGGTTCCTTCCCTTACTCAAGTGGAACAAGAGGACGACTCCCTCTAGAACCTTCTTTATATGCAACGTCAGAGCAACTCATCTGCAATTCTGATTTGTGAGTTTTCGTAGGGAGAAAGTCTTCCACAGCACCGGAACCTTCTTCTGGGTCTCCAGATTCCCAAATGGCTTGTCCATCCAGGGCTAACGGGATCTGTTTTCGTTCAATCAAGATGCCAGCTGCATCTTATTTCCTAGAGATGGGCTAGTAAAGGATGTGAAGGGATCACCATCATCTCCTGAGCTGATGGTGTGACAAATAAAAGGAGGATGGTCAAGGTCTGTTTGGCCTGATATTGTTCTAAAGGAGTTCGCTCCTCCTTTCTATTTCTACTCCTGACTTTAAGTTGCTTTTGTTTACCTCAGTAAATCCTTGTCTGGTGATTTATGGATTGTTATTGGGGAGGCATCTCACCGTTTTGGTGGGGGGAGGGTGTCAAAGCTTTAGATGGTCACACACTCAGTCATGGCATTGATCTCCTCTCTGTGGGGCTCAAAGAGTGCATCCCGTACCTGGAAACAATGCCACAGAGCTCGCTGTGTCTCCGAAGCCACCCGTGTTTATGAGTCCTAGTTCAAAGAGCGCCGTTCGTTTCTCCTGATTAAAAAAACGCAGCCTTTTCTGCTGAGGTGGTACTTTCGTTCAAAAATCAATCACCTCTTTAGCGCTTGCTTTAATTGGCTCGTTATATCTGCCATCGCATCCCTATATTTATTTACAGCTTAAATAAATCTTAAGCAATACATGAAAACATAACAGCAGTAGCATGCCACACATAAATTCTGCCGGCATTTCTTCAGCATAATATAACAGTAATGTATTCCTCAGACAAATGGGCAGTACGGCTGACAGCTGCAGCAGGGGCACATTAAAATAAATAATTTAAGCGCTGAGAAATCCTAAAGGTTACATCTTTTCTTAAATTAGGTCTTATTCACAGATGTGTAAAATCCATCACCGTCACCGTGTCGTTCTACGTCAAATTAATGCACGAACGCACATGACGAGTTTCTCGCAGATCAGCCTGGAGCCGTGTTTTGAAAAAGATGCGCTGCTCTTTTTTGGATTTTTTTTTTAGGTCTTTTTTTTTTTTTTTTCTTAACCAAGCTTCTGTGGAGACAGGTTCATAATCCCCGTGTTGATTAAATTACGCTATACAGTATCAGCTAAACCTAAAGCTCTAGGATTATGAGAACGAGAGAGATAAACAAGAAAGAGATTAAGTGAATGATGGAAGTCTGCTGACTTGACGGAGCTTTGCTCCGCATTTTTAATTTGATTTCCTTCAATAAAACAACAAAGTCTGCAAAGTCAGACTTCATGTACATTTAATGAACTCTAAATCTTGAATCACATCGGTATAAACACAATTGTTGGGGTAATTACTTTTACAACAAATGCGGACAAAAATAAAGACGGACATCCTAAGAAAACACCACAGAAAAAGCAAATAAAGCCAAACTTCTGATTTTTGTTATTATTTTTAAAAGATTTCAAACATAACCCACTTTCCATAGATCATATGAAGCCCCCGCGATTTAAATTGTACAGATTTCATTTGGTGGATTTATTGACAGCCCATGTAATGCGGCTGTTTTAGATTAACACCATGCATTTTGAGGATCTTGGTTTGATTTTTACGCTAACAAAATCCTCCCAACAAGCATTGTTATCATAGACACCCAGCAGGGGTGTTATTTGACCCCACAATGCCTCACTACGCGTATGTGCTCGTCTTCGTTTACTGCAGTAAGTTAAATATACTTGTTCGCCGCCTACACATTGTATAACGTACTGCACTCGAGTTGATTTCATTTCTCTAATGAGACTTTTGTGCTTTCTTATTTTGTTGTCTGTAACTATGTGAAAACTGAAAAGGTACAGGTAGAGGAGGCAGGTAATGTCTCCAATTTTCTGTCAACACTGTTAAGAAATAGAGGAGGAGGGTGTTTAGACATGAACAGATGGTTTTGGAAAAAAAAAGGCACCTGTTTAGATGTCAGATGTTAATAATTTAGCAGAAGCTGCTACGGTAGATTTTTATTTTACTTTTCCTGTCATGTTTACTTTTAAAGTTAGAAAGAAAATTTAATTGGTATTATTTGAAACAGGCAAGCAACAATTACACCTAATGCAGCCAAGATGTGTTATTGTCTATTAATTATGTTAAACTTTTTTTTTTCTTTTTTTTTTTACATTTTTATTTGGTTACTTGGAGACTTGGCCAAACAGAAGAAAGAACAGCAACTAGAAAAGTCCTAAGTTTAGTTTTAAGTGCTTCTTGGTAAATGTTTTTGTTTTCGTTTGTTATTAACCTTGGATCTGTGCTACAGGTTCCTTTCAGGCTTTTCCTTCGCCTGCAGTCAAATGAATGAATAAGAAAAACTTCATGTCTTTCATAACTGACATCTACATGGCACTGAATGTGTGAATTGGGTCTCTGAGACACTGTAGTCAAAAGATGGAAATATCTTTTACCAAAGAGAGATGTAGGTTTTATGACCAGGAAGATAAAATATTCACACTGATTTGTCTGGTTGCATTCATTAAAATGCATTTATATCCAATTTGGTGGTATGAAAATTTGAATAGCCAAAAAGAAAAATGTCCTAAGTTGATGCATGTCTGTATAAATACTTTGTACATCACACAGACAACGGCCCTCTTTTAGTGCTCGCCTTTGGTCCTCAATTTTGGATTATGTGCATTTATACGTTTGCCTGAATGGTACCTGGATTATTTATTTTCTCTTCGGAAAATGTGAAGAAGTGTGAGAGCAACAGAAACAGGAGCGGTGTATAGTAAGTAGCTCATGGATAACAATAGCCAGAGGGAAGAAAAATTCAAAACTGCTCCGCTGGTTGCATAAGAAAAACTGAAGAGTATTCCAATTAGCAGTTTTTACAGACATGGACTAGAAGATACCACGTCTGTGCATAACTCTGGTTATTCTCTTGAGTAGGTTGCTTTGTGAAACAATGTTGATTGTATTTTTTTTTTATTTAATACAGAATTGGGAACAAATCATAATTTGTCACAAGTATCTCTTGTAACAAACTGTGAACCCTCTGCCTGTCATAAGACTGACAGATGAGCTGAGAGCTCTGTTTTTTACCATACAAACCATAAAAATAAACTCAATTTTAATTTCATGACCGCTGAAAGCCACTCCAAATGTCTAGTTCTATTTCTAGTCTAGTTTTTTGTCTGTTTTTCTTATAGACATTTAGATTATGGGAAATCTTGCATGAGTGCATGTTTTTTGCATATCTATTCAAGATGAATTTAATTTAGTGGTGCTTGAATCCATGGATCAAGAGCAATCAGTATTTAACACGCAGATCTTCTAATGCGCTCGATCAAAGCTACGCTAACGTTTGCTAGCTTTCCAATATGCTTCGTTTCCCCTCAAAGCTACGTTTCGCTCAGCTAAAAACACAAAACGAAACTAAGACTTTCGGTAAGGTTTCATCTCAGCATTAAATATGCAGTATACCGTAATGTTTATTTAAAAAAAAAAAAAAAGCTTTTAAAATACTTTTACATATGCAAACTTTCCACAATAATTTGCCACACTATGTGAAAATATGTATTTTTTTAAAAATCTCTGACATTAGGCTCAAGCACACCTCGGCTATGCAGCAGGACAATAATCTTCTGAAGGACACCAACAGCTTGATTTGAGGAAATTGAAAGCTGGAATGGACTAGTCAAAGTACTACAAGCTGACGTTTTGGAAAAAAGGCTGTTCATGGTTGGAGAAAAAAAAAAACAACCCATTTGCATTGTGGATGAAATAAAGAGTGGATCCAATATCTTCTACACTGACGCAAAAGATTCGCTGCTGTGTGTGCCGACGGCTGCACATCAGGTTTTACCTTGAGATCTACAAAGAAGCAAAAAGAGACTAAATCCTTACTGGGGCAAATGCTACTTTCTCAGCACTGTAGCCCAGACTGTTATTGCTAATAATAAATAGCCCGTTTGTTGTGTTTATCAATTAGTAAATCCAACAGATGTTCAAACTTGGAACTGCTTTACAGTTTGCTTTGTTGCCATTGCCAGATCCCAGTTTCAGAGGTAAATGGAATCCAGAATAAGCAGCTACCAGCTCTACTTCTAGCTTACTGTCATCAGTTTAATTTTGCTTTTCATAGTCAGTTTAGTCTTTTGTTTTGGTTGAAGATTGCTCATTGTGCTCTAGTGTTATTTATTTTTATTCAGCTCTGTAGCTTTAGTGCTAGTGTATTTTGTTTGATTTTAAAAACTCATTTTCTATTCTGCTTGGGTTTTTATTGCTTTGGTGTTCTCTTCAAGCCATTTTTTTTGGTGACAGTTTCTCCTTTTGGCTCTTGTCTGATATATTTCCATTTCTGTTTTTGTTTTCCCATGTTCCCTACATGTTCTACCAGCCATTTCTCCCATTTTCTCAGTTCAGCTGCAGTTATTTGCCTTCCCTCAAAGCTGCTCTCAGTTTCTAATCTAAAACCTGATCCTTGTTCTGCAATCGACTCTCTTTACATCAATATCTTTCATCCGGTCGGTTCTGCATCAAACCGCCCCGATACACCACCATCGTCTCTTGACTGTTAGTTCTTAGTTTCCAAGAAAACTTTTATTTATTTTTTATTTTCCTGCTGCTTCCTTATATTTTGACTTCTGCACACCACCATTGTGGCACCAGGAAAAGAAAACTGCAACAATTTGCCTTTTGTGCTGGTGAATTGGAGGTCATAACACACACACACAAAAAAAGCTAAATGTAGACGTCGTACTCATCAAACAGACTAATATTTTTAGTGAAAGTGACACATAATCAATTAAACTATCAACAAATAAAGGGGATACTTGCCTTTATTTAAACAAAGGAGCTGAAAAAATATAAGTAAAGAAAATCTGGACATTTAGAAGCCTCAACTCCTGTCTTATGAACATGCAGAAATCTTGGCTGCGTCCTTTTTTTGTTTTTCTCTTTGCACTTCACAGATGCTGTTATTCTTTGTTGCTACATCTCTTTTCCTCTCTCTCCCCCGTTCAGATCTGCGGCGCCCGCCGCAGCAGCGGATGTCACGCGGACATTCGTACGAAGAGAGAACTTCGTGGAACCCAAAGTGCTCTGCGGTAGCCGACCGTCAGATGCTGCTTCTCGACGAACAGGAGGCGGTGAGAGCAGACAGCACAGCTTCTCATCTGTTGTGTCCCTCCGTGTCGTCTTTGTGTCTTCTTTTTCTGGATGAAACTGATGTACTCATGCACAATAGCACTTTCATCCTGCTCCACTTTGAAATTAAGTTAGGACGCAGACCCAGAATCTCAATGAGAGTTATGATTAAAAAAATCTCAGTACTTGTGGGGAGGAAGGGAGGAAAAGAAAAATAAGCTCCACAGTATTAAAAGGTTTTGTGTTGAAGACCAAGTGTGGTAACCAAAATGAAGAACTTTCCGCAGCAAATTAGTTTTTATATATATATATATTCATAATGCTGTTGCACTTTTCATCAAGTTATTATGATTTTGTCTGTCAGAAAGATTCTTTCAAAAACCTGAAAAGTTTCAGAGCGAGCCGGTTTTTTATTTTCATCTCAAGGACAGTCGGATTGTGAAAATCTCTGTGCAGTTCCTGCTTCTTTGTTGTTGTTTTTTTTTTTTTTGTTTTTTTTAAAGGGAACCAAACAAAATGTCTGATATCCTAAAAAGAAAACATTTTGAGCACTCACTAAATGAAAAGTAAATTATTATGCCAAATCATGCCTTGCATTAGTTTCTTTTTTTTTTATGCAAAAGTGATAAAATTATCCCCACAGCTCCATTTTATCTCTTATTTTATGTACAATCTGCCAATGCGTTTTCCGTTCTGTTGTATTTCTTGGTAGTTGGTAGCAGGTTTGGGCCAACTATCAGTTTCAAGGCATGGTAAGGTTTTTGTAGTTTTAACACTATTTGTCCTTGAAAGGAGATTTAGAGAAAGTGTTGAAGAGATCTGAGTGTTTTCTGACCCACAGAGCAGCGATGTAATGCCCTCTCCCGCCACTTGGTGCTGCTGCACGCTGCCAGTCAGCTGGGTAGAAGAAAGTCGCTGCTCCTGCTCCACCCAAACTTACATGAATCACGAAATCAGCTATTTGAAACTTCATCCGATGGGTAAAAACAAAGATAGTCACCTGTCTTAATTAGATGAAATTGTTCTAAAGCTGCAGTTGGAACAAATAGGAGTTATCTTCCAACAGCACCAACGTTATCTGGCTAATATGAGCTTGTCTTTTGTGTATTTATCTATGAATAGCAGAACACATAGGGGTCATTGTTAAATTGTGATTAAAAATAACATTTTTAATTCAAACAGAGGTTTACTGTTCCAAAATATTGGTGTGAGAGTGTACGTTATTTTATTTCAGTTTGGGTTGCCATACCCATCTGCTCTGGTTTTGGGTTCACATCATTACACTGTGATGTTTCACGACCCTCTGATGTCTCGTTCTCCGTCTTCAGCAATACTCTGAGGCGTTCACTGTCCTGAAATTCTCATTCACTTCCCTCCTTTCTTTAATTAATCTGGAAAAATTTTCATCTTCTCCATTCGTGGTCTGGAATCGGTCTACCGTCTCAATTATGAATCAGAATCAAGCTATATCTAATGACCAATGCCACCGTACAGTATCTGATATGTTGTTTTCTCCCCCTCCCCCACTTCAATATTTCAAGCCTGGGAATGCAGAGTGCTCTAACACTTCAGATAAATTATTACTCTGTCACCAAGTGTATAAAAAAAAAATTAATAATGGATTATAGGATGAATAATGGAATATAAAAATCTCATTATAATAAAGAAAAGCCACAAATTCCAATGTCTGCGTAGAGCTAGTGCTGATATAGCCGTAAAGCTCACCGAGCTTTGTAGTCCATATAGATCCTTGTAAGGGTTATTTATCCCCTTTTGATCCTTTTTCATATTTTGTTGCATTAGAACCACAAAGTGTCCCTTGAGACACCTACGTTATGTTTCATCCCCACTCCTACGCTCCAAAAAATCTGAAGCTTGAATTTCTATTATTTTTTTTTTCTCCCAAATATCTAAAAGTTGTGGTGTGCATTTGTATTCAGATACTACCTTAAATGAACTCCAGTGAACCTCCCACAAAAGTCACCTAATGAGTAGATAAAAATCCTCCTGTGTGCAATTTAATTTCACTAGAAATGGAGACCTTTTGTGAATGCTTCAGAGGTTGATTTTTTATTTTTTTTTTTGCTTGTTTTTTTTTTTTTTTTCAATGCTCCACAAAAGGCCGTTGCTTCTTTTGATTAGCTTCCTTCAAGTTGCTATGATCTCGTGACGATACTGTTGGATGAACTTTAAAATTGATCCACAGATCTATTATTAATTACGTTGCCAACACTCTTCTTCTGCGCATGTGGGTCACACAGAAGTTCTCACTGCTGTCGGGTTTAATTGGCAGCATGAAAAATTTGTAGCAAAAAAAAATAAAAAATCAGAATTGAGCATCAAGACCTGCTGTGCGAACGTAGCCTCAACCCTGAACACACTTTGAAAACGAACAGATTCTCTCCATCCAATAAGATGGAGCTAGAGCTGAAATTTATTTATTTATTTATTTATTTATTTATTTATTTATTTATTTATTTATTTATTTTCTAGATGTGCAAAACTGGTGAATGCCACGGTCTGCTTCTGTGAGTTGTAGATCATTTAGACATCTAAGTTCAGAAACTTCAGAGAAACAATACAGGCACCTTTAGTCTCCCGATCCATAAAGAGACTCGCAGAGAGGATCGGACGGAGATGATGACCCAACAGTCGTATCGGAGGATGTGAGAAAACGAGGCGGACAGGGCGCCGCGATGAGCCTGTTGGCGTGAGCGCGTTCGATAAGCCATTATCGCCACCAGAGGAGGACAACCAGGCTGTTGTTTCATCACAGCCCTTTTCTTTTCCCTTTTGTGTTCTCAATCATCGTTTGGAGCCAAACGTGTTCAAAGCGAGCTACGGGAAGAGAAACGTCTGACACAGATTGATGCGCTGCTGGTGTCTGCTCTACTCAGAACAACAGGCACTCATTCGTCAGGGTTACAACAGCTATTGTGAGGCGTCGACCCAAAACGGCGTCCAACACAGTGATCAGAATCACCAGAGCAACAGCGATAAGACCCTTAGTGACTGTTGTTTGTGCAATGTAGGACTTGTTGTCTTTGGGGGTACTTCTGTCAATTTTGTGATATTAGTTTATCTGTCTTAAGACGACTGATTGTGTGTTTTTTGTTTTTGTTTTGTTTTGTTTTTTGTTTTTTTTTGCAGGGGAGGCGAATTGCGTCAGCCAGGGCCCATCTCCTGCGACGCACCATCAGCGTTCCTGTGGAAACTCAGTTTCCGGAGTTCCGCAGCCAGCTTTCCACGGAGAGCGGTAAGCAGCCCAAAGCTCCCCGCTGCTAACGCCGAGCTCTCGCAAGTTTTTGTTTTTCTTTTTTTTTTTTTTTTTTTTCTTTTTCTGGAAAGAATTTCACGGCCTTCACAGGCAGTTTCATCTGCCAGTGCCAGCAAAGACGTTTGACTCCCTGAAATCCGACTTTTTCATGCATTTGAGTCAGACTCGAACAGATTCGGTGAGGTAAACGTCCCTCCAGAGAACGAGGGGATTTGTGTTGTGTTTTGTTTCTACCGCTCATCCACTAGATGGAGAGCTTGCTGCTTTGCACTGCTGCTCTCCACTCATTACACTTCAACACTCAGAAATAGACTGTTGACATGCAGTGTTTAGACCTAAGTGTATAAACTCGATCCAAACAGAGAATCTTAATTAAAGCTCAGAGTTGACAATCAACACATAAAGTCAGATTTGGAAAGAAGTTGGTGCTAATTGGCATCCAACCTAACGAGGTGTTTTGGTAGTCAGGTGTTTTTTGTTTTTTTTTTCTTATATGAGTCACATGTCAGGCTTCTGGGCAAGAAAAAAAAGATGCAAGTTTATGGGCTATTTGAATTTCTGTCCCTTTTTTTTTTGTAATTTCTGTATCTTGGCCACTATATAGCTAACTTGCTAAATTATATAATCAGCTGATTTCCGGACAAATATTGGATGGGGCTGTTTGCTATAATAAAAAGCACCTTTTTACGCTTGTGGCCCGTAAAGGACAAGAAACAGGCGTCATAATTTTAAAATGGGGCTAAAGTTTTGTGTATGTGTGACTCGATGCACAGCTCTTAATTAATATTAGAAATTATGGAAGTGAAGTAATTCGAAAGTAAATACATGTAAAAAAAAAAAAAAAAAAAAGCCGGTTTGTTTAAAGTTGAGTGGAAGGAAAAAGTATTGAAGAAAAAGGTGTTTTTCTTATTTCTGGTGTACTCATATATTCGCACTAGAAACTAGACCAAAAATACTTGGTATGATTTTGTGTTTTTGCAGTGATCTCTCGCAGCTTTTATACCTTTTATAAAATTAAGATTTGTTTAAACCTAAATCTGCCCGGGGTACGACTATTTTTGGGCTTAACTGCATATGTTACTCATCTGTCTCAAGCATCTCAACTGGAAACCTATATTTCTGCATGCGTGCGTTTGTGTGTCCCGATTCTTCACCCTGCAAAACCACAAGCAATATTTGCAGTTTAGTCGGCGTGCGTCCCACCAGCTCAAGCTTTCCGTTCAAAACGAGCAGCGTAAGAAAGGAAAACTACACACCCATGAAAAGGTTTCAAACAAATTAGAGCGCGCTTTCATCTCGTTTGATCTCCAGGCTGAGTTCTGAGCACCTGTCGTCTCCGTTCTTTTGAACTCGTCACAGTTTTGACGAGAACACGCAGTCATTTTAGGAAAATAACAGGGCGTTAAATATTTGGTACAACTTGTTTTATTGGTCACACGTTGCACCTCTTTCTTGGCTTTTAATTTGCGGTGAGCTGTCGTGATTTATAAAGGATTAAACAGAGATATGCTTTTAAAGGATTTCATCTTGCGGCCCAAATGCTTCCTCTCGTGTGTCTTTAATTCCTGCTTGTAATCCTTCCCCCAGAGCGCAAAATGACTATTAGCGCTGAAACAGGGTGGCATGCAAGGATGTGAAAATGTATGCGCCATCTTAATTTTACCAGTACTGTGTGAAAGAATAGCATTTAAACTTATGCTGTTTTGAAAATTAGAAGATTTTGTCATTTAATTTGATTTTGATGCAGCAGTCCGACTGAAGACAAACAGACATGAACAGATGAGGTAATACTACATGAAAAACCTGTAGGTACAACCAAACTATGCTAGCATGTTTTTTTTTTTATGATTGGATATGAATTTTATTATTACTCAAAAATTCAGATAATATAAATAAGCAATAAATCTATAAACGGCTCACTTTTTGCCTGAAATGTTACTTAAAAAAAATAGGAATATCATATTAAGTGGATGTTAATAAAACATTGTTACTCAGCATTTTGAATTATTTTCGCTCAGTTTGAATTTCAGACGTAGTCAGCTTTGCTCCTGATGTGAAAAGTTGAATGGAGCGGCCTAGACCCAACGAGCAGACAGAGGCCTTCAGAAAGAAGATTATTGCAGCTTTCGAGTCTGGCAACTAATTTAAAATGTTCTGAAATAACATTCTGAACATTCAGAGGAGGAATAATTAAAACAGCTCCCAACATGTTAAGTTCTTAGCGTCAAAACAAGTTCACCATGAAATCAGACCGCACGATGCAGGATATACCAATAAATCCATCAAGGACCAAGAACGTTTGAAATTAGCAAAACATATTACGAAAGAATATGGTGTTCTCTTTCCCCATGGCCATCTCAGTCCTCAGATTTGAATGAACCTACAACTTCAAGAGAAGTGCTCTTTAAGAAAACCCAATTTTGTCATCATCCACGTTTGTTGTGTTTCCCACGAGGATTGTAGTAAAGTGCTAACAGCACTTCCAGTGGTGCTTAAAGGAACAATATGATGTATTTTCCAAGCACATTGTGCCATTTCATAACACAATCAAGTTACTGTTACCCTCAGTTGCTAAAAAAATGCTCTACACATCAAATATAACTTAAAATAAATACGAGTTTGTCATTTTACATATTGAAATTGGGCTACTGTCTCTTTAAAAACTCCTGCTCTTTCTGAAACTCCGCCTTCAGTTAGTGATCACATCGCTCCTCGATAAAGCTTTCACCAGCTTTGCCAGGAGAAGTAGCTCCTATAATGAGCTCAGCAAAATGTGTTTGCTAATTGCTGCTGGCTAGTCTGAAGGAGCTGAGTGGGGGAGTCGCAGTGCCGCGTTCTTTGTGATTTGGAGGCCTGGAAACCACAGCACCGAGGAGGAGCTGTGTCTCGAAGGCGGGCCCAAGTCCACCCAGGCTTTTCGGACAGCTGAACGGTTGCCATGGGAGATTAAAGGTTTCTCAAACGTGCATGAAAGAATCAAAGGAATGTTTCTGATGCCATGATGTGAAGGGTTACGGAAACTACACCAAAATCTCCCTATTATTCAAAAAGAAAGCGGAAAAGTCTGATTGAAGAGGCGACATTTAGCGCAGCCGCAATTCCCTCCACCCAGATTTCTCTTGCTCCATGTGGAAACTGCCCCTCAGTCTCCTCCCTCCTGTTCCAGACTCTGCTATGCTCTCGCTGCCTGGCTCTCCACAGAGGGGCTCAGTCAGACAGATGTAACACAGCAGCAGAAGCTGGAGCCGAGCTGAGCTGGCTTGTGGCGGGGCCCCAGACCAGTGCAGGTATCTCTTACTGGAAAACCGCAACAGGACTAAAGTCGGCAGCGGAAGGACGACACATCACCCTACCTGTATCGGTTGAAGATCAGTTGGCGAGAATTTCTTTCTTTTTTTTTTTCCTTTTTTTTCTGGTCTCAGTCAGGATGTGGGAGTGTTGATCTGAGCGCTCATCATCACCCTGCCAGTTCACCATGGAGCCTGACACGAGCACCACTCAAGAAGCACCGAATGGTAAGAGAGGAAAACAGAGAAGATGAAAACACTTGAAAGGGAGAGCAGAGAAATAAAACTGTTTTTGAGCATGAGAGTTAGTTAGTTGGGTCACGTGTTTCTCCAGTTAGCCTATTTTTATTGCCAGGCTGTTGACTTGGCCCTCTGTGGTCGTCATGAATAGGACTTTAGTCTGGTCTGTTGATTAAGAGCTGGGGGGTGAAGAGGTTAAAGGGGAGGTTACATGACAATACGATGAAATCACAGTGAAAGTATTCAACTTCAGCGGCCATCTCCTCCGTTTTGTTTTGCAGTTCGAAAGTGCAGAAGTGTGAGAAAAGTGCGTGTGGGATTGGAAGCTCTCTGGTTTCTGTTTGCGCTTGAGCCGTTTGAGCCTCGTAAAAACTGGAAGCGCTCCTCTCCACGTTCGACCAGAATAATTAGCATATGCGAGAGGGGCCATGGGTGTGGGATTCCTGCTCGAACGCAGCATGATAATTTGGCGGTCATGCCAATCCGTACGTTCGCGGTCACCGCGGCGTCGGAAGTACGTGGGTGTTTGTGTGCTTCGAGAAAACCCAAAAGCAGCACGAAAGAATGAAAAGTGGGATTTGGATAAAGTGGGGAGGGGAGATAGAAAGACAGAGAGAGAGAGAGAGACAGAGTTATGTACACAAATAAATCCACGGAGATCTGGACTCCGCTGTTAGCCGGTCGCTCTTTTTCCCTTCTCGTCTTCCACCACTCTGAATGTTAGCGCCTAAACTTGATAGTCAAAACGCTGAAAGAAAAAAGAAGAAGAAGAAAAAAGACACGTATTAACTGGGCCAGAAAAGATGTTTTGCCTTCATGGCCGACGGGAAGGACTCCGCTGTGCTGCTGATGAAGAATGCGGTTTAGAGAATGAGTCAACAGAGAGCATATTTCCAGGAGGCCATAGTTTCTCTCTGCCAGCGTCTAAGCCACATTGTTTTATGTGCTGGGCCATCTGCCATAGTAGAGAAGAAGTCCCAGAGAAAAGAGGGAGGTGGGATGGCTGCAGAATAACGGGGCTTTATCCGTCCTTTGAGATAAGAGACTTCTCCAAACTGTCAAAGTCAGATAAGTAAGAACCCACTTTTCCACACCTGCATGCATCAAGGATCCCTGAAAGAAAATGACACATGTCTAATTTCTGTCATTTGGACATGGGCTTTTGCATTTAATGTAATAGAACTGCACAAAGAAACTGGAAAGCTGGGCAGGGAGAATGTGGTGGTGGCTGCATCATGCTGCGGGGATGGGATACTTCATCTGGGACAGTCGGAATGTGGATAGAGGTAAAGTCGGAGCAAACTTGGAGGAAAACGGGCCAATGATTCTAATTATACAGCCAATGAAAATGATTGTCAGAGTGAAGTCGAGACTAAATCCAGTTAGGACACAGAAAAAAAAACGAGCTAGAATTGTTCTGAAGGAAGACAAGATTGAGCGATTGTTTCAGTCTCTAGAAAGTTTTGGAGCTGTGGGTTGTTTACCTAAATATATCTGGAAACTAAAACAGAAATTTTCAAAACGATTTCGTTTTTCTTTCATTTTACAAAAGTCAATGGGTCATGAATACTTTAACAAGGTAATCTAAATGGAGATGGGCTGGCCATAATTTGATATCATTCGATCACGTCGTCCGGGTTCAAAATTGAAACCCGCAGGTATCAATTTTCGCTCTCTCTCACATACATTCTCGCACCACTGCTGCTGTTCGCAACAAACAATCCCAGATTTATCTTTCCGTGTGCATTTTGTTGTCTTATATTACGTATTGCCTTGCACATTTCCCCCCACCCTCCACGCAAAGAAGATGAATTTAGCTGACTGTTTTAGCAGTGAACTGTGACTGCATTCATTTCCTGCTTCTGTCAGAAGATTGTGCTGATGCTGGGCCTCTTTTGTCACTTAATAGTACTTTAAAAACAAAACAAACAAACAAACAAAAAAAACTGCATTACCAAGTTTTCTCAAACAAAGTACTGAAAATAGAACATAGATCAAAACATGAGTTAGGATTTGATGCCGGTAACGTGTATTAGTGGGCAGCATGTTTACGGTCTCTCCTTTTTAAAAACACCGAGAATCGATACCGTAAAGTGTTTTTCCATTTTTGCATTGGTCAAATCGGGTGGGTAACATGTCTGGACTTCAGTCCAATCTACTGTCAAGGCTCTTCTTCTTCTTCTTCTCAGATCCTGTGAGCTGCAGTATTTGCTGAATGCAGTTTGATTTTGAAAAGGAACCTCTCCCCCTGCATTTCCTAAAAATTCCCTTGTTAATACGTAAGGCAACGTGGAGTATTTCATAAAAATGCAAATTTGTAACAAATAACGTGGAACTGATAATGAAAACTGATTACAAAAAACAATGTTTTTTTCATATAAATGGCCAACTTAAAAAGGGGGCAAAGAGCTTCTGCACATCCAGGTTTATGGAGCTAGTTAAAGCTGAGGAACCTAAAAACTAAATGCTACCTCCCCTTACTTTCGGCTTACTTTGCGGGAACACCGAGTCCTTGATATATTGAAGGGTGTTCATGGTTTATATCCGACAATTAAGACTTATTGAGGAACTTAAAAAGCTTTGTATATCAATCAATCATTGCCAGTGTAGTCATTTGGAAACCTTCTTGGAAATGTTGATTTACATAGTGCTCTGAAATCTGAACTAGTGTGAGCGTCCAGATGGATGACCTGAGAATTAGCCCCGGCCATTGCTATCCAATGCAGTTCTGCTTGATTCTCATTTCCCTTCACTGCTCCGTCTGAGCTTTCTTCCATTGAAGTGGACTTCTACGGTTGAACTTCAACCGGGCCAATCGGCGAACAGAAAATGTTGTGAACGATGACGTCAATTTCTGGCGCCGTTTTAGAATGACAGTCCGCCTGTAGGTTTTCAGTGGCCGCAGAGGAAGTCGGCGAAGCCTTTCGGTCCGTGTTGGCAACTCTTCCAAGTATTGAGTTGACATTAACAGCCATCTTGTTTGGGTCTGCACTTCTCTCTTTTTTTTTTTTTTTACATCAATGTACAACATACATTTTATTTAAGTGGGTGTGCAAGCCAGAGATCTGAGCAAAGTCACCTAAAACATTGAAAGACTGGAGAACGACGTGTCGTTGTCCTGACAACACAGAGCTGACACAGTTAGCCAACATACAACACAGCGGTGGGAGCATCATGCTTTGTGGGTTCTTTCCTTTAGCAGGTAGAGGAAAAAAAATTAAAAAAAATTGTCAAAATCCAGATCTAAATTGATCTAAAAATCATATTGACTGCAAAACTTGAAGATTTCTAATCATTATTGAATTTATTTAATTTCCCTTTGGGATCAATGTCGTAGTTTTTTTTTTTTATTGAATATTTATTCTACATCCAATCTCATAATCTCTAGATTTACAGTGCTGGTAGAGACAAATATGTATTGATAGCAAACATTTCATATAGGGGTATGAATGCTTCTTCAATGTACTTCTACAAAGACTTTCACTTTTGTGTAATATCTTTACAACAAAAGAAACAGTAGAATAATCTGTTTCAGTTTTGTTTGTTTGTTTGTTTTGATACGTTTGTAACATCAGCTGCAGTATCCATAATTATCAGAATAGTCTGCAAAGGGAGCTCTGGTACCAAAACTGTTTTTCTGCAGGATATGCTGAAAACCTCACAACACAATTCTTTTCTTTTTTTTTTTATTATTGTCTTTTAACAACCAGAACTCCTTTTGTTTGGAATCAAAGTGAAAACATCTTACAGAAAACCTGCAGAGATGTGAGGATGTTTCAGAAAGAAAGAAGGAACAAGGAGGGGAATAAAAAGTTCCTCATTGACATGTAAATAGGTCTGCCTGCGTGCGTGTGCGTGTGTGTGTGCGTGTTTTTGTCCTAGATGGAAAAGGTGGAAGGCTTGCTGAAGAAACAAAGCAGAAGACAGGTGGACATATTTGGTGTGACTGTGTATTTTAACTTGTCAGAGATTCTATTCAGCTGGAGAAGGAAGCCAGCCGGGATACTTGAAGCACTTTTATTGGAGACAAGGGGGCCTTTCTCCTTTTTTTTTTTTTTTTTTTTTATTTCTTTTTTTCTATTTCTTGTTTGAAGTGTTTCTCGCTACACTTTAAAAAACACTCCCAGATATCATCAACATGAAATCATGGTCTTGTGCTTAAGACTGCTGCGGGGCTTTGTCACAAAGAATACTCAGTTTTCGGGATAAAGGATTTCTTCTTGGTTGCATTGTCATGTGGTAAAACATTTGGGTGGCACGCTCGGCGTATATTTAGGAACCGGGCTGTCAGTGTAGAAGTTGTAATCTATTTTACACCAGGCTTTACGGGCAGTTCATCCCAGTTGAAAAGAGCCATTTTTTTTTTCTCTCTTTTTCTCTCAGTGTGTGAGGGCAACAGCCTGCACAGATGTTTTCTAAATGAAAATGTGATGTTTAGTCTCTTTCCAATTGCAACCGCGTTCGTGTGCCTCAAACTATAGGATGTGCATGCATGTCTGTGTATAAACTTCATTTTTCACCTCATTTCCTTGGCTTGCCCTAAAAGGTTAAAGAGAAGGCCTTAAAGTGAGACACTAAGTTGCACACTTTTCACTTATTGCACAAGTCAACTGTGTGCGAGGCAGAGTTTGTGCATCTGTAGTTAAAGGAAGTTTTACTCTTAAAGTAACGCTACTGAGATGATCAAGTTTGCCCAGGATATATTAAATATTGCTTACTGGAAAATCTGCTTATGATTGTGTATTTTTATGCAGATTCCAGCCAGGGGAAACGGCAGCATATTCTCCATGAGCAGCAGCACTCTGTGTGATATGCGAAACGCTTTAAACAAATACCATCTGAAAGCTGATGGCAATTTTTATGACGTAAAAGGAAAAAGGAGGGAAAAGTGATCGCTAGAATTAAAAAAAAATTTTTTTTTATAGAGTTCATGTCATAACTTTGCAGTTGAATCCAAATGTAGCTCTAATTACGGCTTTTAATCTTCAAGGAAGTCTTTCAGAGGGAGGAATCTTTCTGTAGTCTTTCTACATTCAGCACCGATTTACAAAAAACATCCCTTACTGATTCAATAACCATAGTTGTATTTAATTTTATCAAGAAGAATTTTGAGTCTGGCACGTAATCGCTTTACTTCAAAAATATGGACACGACGCTTCACAGCTTCTGTTGCCAATTTAGTGCTGAAAGCCGAGTGTCTGCGTTTTCACTATTAGTTTTAATCCTTACGCTGGTGCAGGAAAAAAAAAAGAAACCCATCAGTATGTTTATCGGGTCACCATCTTGCCACCAAGTACTTTAATCTTTTTCAGTGGATTGGGTGGATATGTTTGTGGCCGCGGTCACAAGGAATTATGCACGCAGAATTGAAAATATCTGTTTGCGGTGAGCGCTGAGAGATGAGCACGCTGAGGCTCAGAAAGTTGTGATGGTCATGAGAAACCCGAGGCTCCGGTGACGCCATGTTAGCAACCAGATGAGCTTCTTGTGTTCCTTTGTTCTTCCATCGTCTTCATCAGAAATAGTGGGTTTCTCTTTGATAGCTGTTCAGTTCCTGTGCTACGACTGTCGGGAATCTGCCGCATAACGTTTAAAAAAAAAGAAAAAAAAAAAAAAAAGAAAATCAGAACTTTGTTTTAGTTTCCCAACAACCATCACAGCCACATCACAGATCCACCAAAAAGCAATGCACTAACTGTCTGTTAGAGTAAAGTTTTGGCATACCAAAGTTGAGTGGTCTAAATTAAGATATTATGGTCACTTTAAAAGAATAAAAGAACCTAGAAGCAGATGGCTAATAATTATGATGCTGTAAGTTTCTTACAGAGACTGGTAAAAAAAAAATAAAAATCCTGTTTTGCTCTCTCTGTCTCTGCACATGTTCGTCTTCACCGAAGCTGGGACTGGATTTTATAAAATGATAGTTTGGGTTTTTTGAAGCGAGATTCACAGAATCTCGCTTCAAATTACACTTCAACAAGTACAGCAAAGACTTTTGAAGAAATACTGGCCCAAATCCTGCTTTTACAGCTGAGAATACACAAAACCAAGAAAGTAAAGGAAAGCAATCAACTTGATACCTTTAGGATTTTGTATGGTTTACTTCTAAGAAGGCAAATATAGAACAGTATTTGTAACATTTAGATCTACCATGACTTCCAGATCCCTTTTTTCCACAAAAATCCTATTTAATTGTATTCAAATATTTTGCACTGAAATAATTTTTTGCATTAAAAATAATCCCCCTCCTCTCATTCCTCAAGTGCTTTTCACTAGATAATTTCACCCTACTGGAAAATACCAGCACTCCTCTAGTTTTGCACAAAAGGTTCTGTTTGTCAATCTTTGTAAATCTAAGTTAAATAAGGTATTCTGCAAACCCTTTAAGACTAAGCATCATTAAATTTTCCTATAAATGTTTGCTGTTTCATAAACAAAAAATAAGGTAATACATTATCATATTATTTGCTCTTTAGGACCAAACATAGTTCCTAGTTTCTAGCGTTTGTTGGAGATGACAAGAAAACTCTCAAATTCTTGAAATTTTACTATAGCTGAACGGGTTTTTGAACTTCTGCTATTCTTCTCAACACTTGCCACAGTAATTAGCATCCCTGTTAAATGATGTATAAATATCCCTTCCATACAGAAAATAACATGTCATCTCGTTGAAAACGATGTTAAATATTTCCGTAAGGGTTATTTTCTAACGACACTCTTGATCTGACAAATGAGACTCATCAGTTCTGATTTACTGAATTATGAGAAAATCCAGCTTCTGATCAGATATCTAGTTTTATGTTCCAAAATAAAACCATACATCAAATATTTTTACCCAATAACACCTCCAAAGCTGCTTCACTTCATGTCGTCTAGGGGATTAGATGTCAACTTCTACAATCTGGTGCTCTGGGCTCAAAAAAGTGATTTCTATATTTTAGGGTTCAGGAAATCTTCTATTTAAGCAGTGTGCTGTGTTCATGTTGTCATGAAATAGTACAGATGCACTCAAGTGTACTTTTGGTCGCTTTAGTCAAAATTACCCAGAAATATATGTTTTTCAATCTTTAGTATTTAAAAATTCTTAATTTATTCCCATCTATTTCTATAAATTTCTATCGGTTTCAATGGAAAGTTTTCAGATTCTATTATTTGGTATTCATCAGAATACCACATAACCATGACGACAAACCAGGCCAGACAAGGTTTTCTTGCTACCACACACTCAAAAAAAAAAAAAAAAAAAAAAAAAATCTTTACTTTGGTTGCCATCTTTTGCGACTAGCACTGTATCACCAGTAAACTTTACATTTGTTGATTTATTATGTATCGACGTGAAAGCGTTTAAGATTGGTAGCCAACACGTGAAAAGTTCATTAAACACTTAAAACTAGTCTGGTGACTGGGGGGATATAAATAACGCTGCAGAGGCTGAGTTAAGCAGTAACCTCAGGGAGCTGTCTTGTGGCCAGCGGCGGCGGTGGCACAGCTCCATTTGGCCCCATTTGTTAGACAGCCTCCCTGATGGGAGACCGTCAGTCACTGTGAAGACCCTCTGTGGAGGGAAGCAAAAACAGAAGAGATGTAAAAAAAACAAAAGGAATCAGAAGCATCTGTTACAACACAATATCTTGTTCTAAAAACTAGAATCCACATGGGTCTCCTGGTGGAGATGTTGTAGATGCTAAACATGTCTACATGGTAACCTAATGTGTGCATGCATTTAGCAGTTTCTGTCCATGTTGTCCAGTGGCGAACACAGCAGCGAGCTTTTTTTTTTTTGTGTCCCTGTAAAGCTTCCTTTAATTTGCTCTTCTCACACTGAGCTGCAAAGACCAGGAAGCTGAGGGTGGCTAATCGTATTCTAATAAGTAGGAGGCAAGAACCAGAAGAAAATCATATTTTAATCAGTGTTTTGTTTACCCTTCCGTCTTGTTTGTGTGGCTTATCCAGTCACAGATCTGCCATAATCCTCTGGTATTTATTTCACTGCCAGAGTTGGTGGGAAAATACTGTAATCTGAGCCTGAAATTAGGGCTTTGTGGAAGTAGCAACATAAAATGCAAGATGGAGTGCTGCTTAGAAAAGAACTTGGATAGTTGTATTTGGACAGAAGCTTTTAATTTGAATATTAAAACCAGGTTTCCCTGGCAATATATGAACAGTTTACATGCCAAATTGAGGGACAGATGCAACTTACTGGATCAAACGTAAATAAACTTGGAAAAAAAAAAAACTTTTTGGAAAATGTTATGCACGTAAAAGCAATGCAGATTAAAATGATTAAAATAATTCTACACATGTGGCATATTTGTGTTCAACCAAGAAGGTTGTTTCTGATGGTAAATGAGACTGTCATTGCTAAACAATGATAAAACAGTGTAGCCAATTCATGTCAAGTCACTTTATTTACGAAGAACCATCAGTTTAGGCTACTTTTAATTTATAAAAGCTTAGGCAGATTTTTAAAGTCAGTGCACACAAATGGGTTTTAGATGCATCAACTACAGTGGAACCTCTGTATTTGCAATGGCTAAGGACCACAGTCGCCCTCTAAAAAAGCTTATAGCTGCCTGTAGTCCAACCCCCAAATATGCATTAATATCAACAGTGAAAGCCATTGTAGCACTGCCACAGATGTTACATCTATAGTCTACAGAATGGTGGTAGAGCCAGTCAGCGCCTAGGAAAATGAATGGTTCTCACTATATTGTCTGCTTTGCAAATGCTAGCCAGAAGCATGTCAGGTAGCACAGTACCCATGAATTTTTGTTTCCGAATCTGCATTTTATTTAAAATCTTAAAAAAAATCCATGAATAGGCTACCTTTCTGCTAATAATTTGGAGTAACATTCCACAGAAAGATGAGTAAATAGGTGAATTTGCAAATATGGAACCACTGAATGTCAGTAAGCTAGGTGAATAAAGCTGATTCAAAGTGCGAGTTTGCGGCTGCAATGCGACAAGATGTGGACGAAGTTCTACGGGCATGAACACTTTCACACAGAGCTGAAAATTTGTCACGTGGCTGATGGTAAAAGATGTCGGAGATTACATGGAAAAGGAGAAAGAAATGAAATGTGGCAGAAGTCCTTGAGACTTTTATTCCACCCCTCTTGTATTATGAGTGACTGCAGTTCCTGCAGGTCACCTCTGCTATAGACTTTTCCTGACTTGAATTCCAGTTGGAATCCGTCCACAAAAAGTCACTCGCTGGCATTGGAGGAATGGTAGCAACTTGATCCCCAAGTGCCCCGCAGACAATTCCCTTTGTCTCCAAAATGGTAAATGTAAATATTCCTCACTGCCCTGTGCCCCTCTGTGTGTCTGGCAAAAGTAAGGCAAACACTGCAGTTTAAGTTGGATCTTCTTTATGTGATAATTTTTCTCCGATTCAGCATTCCAAGGCCCAGAGGGTCATTTCCTTATGCATTACATTCAGTTCTAGCAGAGACCTTTTGAATGTTGTTTGCTGGGCTCATTGTAGATTCAAATTAGCCTCGATTTACTTTTATTTTCTTGAGTTTTACCGTGATTCTTCTGCCTATGTGTCCCCATGTAACCTGCCTTTCACAAGCAGGTAACAAAAAAACAAAAGCAAATGAATAGACTAAACAAGCACAACTTAAAATGTAGTTGTCACCATCCTTTCTCCATACTTTTCACACGTTCTCCGGCACAAACACACAGAAACCGACTCGGGAACATAAACAGAGCGACAGCGGATGAGGGATTAGGGAGGCAGAAAGGAGGACAAACAAAGAAGGAGATAAAAGAAGAGGTGTGTCCGAGTTGTCAGTAGGAGTGAACTGCGGCGCTTCACTTTGTCGTCCCTTTGTAACTCTATAGCCCACATACCAAAGTCATCACTCACTTGAGCTTCTTTTTTCTGTACTTCTCAGCTTCTGATCCTACAATCCCCCTCTTTTTATCCTGTTTTCAGTTGCAAATTATTTGTTGAAATACAGACCAGCCAACGTCCTGCTATACCAATC
Source organism: Girardinus metallicus (assembly GCA_903067095.1). Classification (NCBI taxonomy): domain Eukaryota; kingdom Metazoa; phylum Chordata; class Actinopteri; order Cyprinodontiformes; family Poeciliidae; genus Girardinus; species Girardinus metallicus. Next base: position 14,406 of record CAEGAE010006063.1, on the reverse strand, counting down.
AGATCAGGCTCTCCACACCTGTCGACGTCTGTGTGCTCACCACGGAGGATTTTAGATAGGAAGACCTTCTAAGCTTATTTTGAAGTCATTTTGAAGCCAATCTATTCATTTTCTATATCCATCTGCTGCATTTTTCTCAGCTGTCATTGGCTGAGCGGCAGGTTACCCAGTGGACATACCACAGAGTATGTCCACAGAGAGTCAGAGACAGAGAGTCTCAGTTGGTAGTCAGAAACCTCATCAGGTTTGTGTTTCTGATGCTGATCTGGTTCCTGTGAGTGTCAAAACGAATATGATACACAGTCCAACGATAATACTACATGTCATCAGTTTAATAGGCAATCTCTCTCTCTTTTTTTTGTGTGCCAGTAACAGATTTTTCCCCCAACTGGATCAAATGCGCAAGACATAATGCTGCTGCTCCAATAGAGAGTTACTTAGATTATTAAAGCTGATGTGGTGTTCTGACAGCATGTCACCCTCTTCATTTTGATTATTGAGAACTATGCACAGTCATATTCTATAAAATGGAAGCTATGTCTTGTTTTATGTTCTTTTTTTATTGGTCTGGTGCATTATGCTAGTTTTAAATGTCATGTTTTCATTAGCTTTAAGTGGAAGAATCATAATAAACATATAAGTAATGTGCTTCACGTAGTTTTGAAGCACCTAAAATAAATGGTTTTTCAATAATAATAATGTTTGTATTTATTCACTTGTTGTGTATGCAAATAATAGGTGCCTGCCATGCTGTGCATGGCAGGCACCTATTATTCTACACCCAATAGAATGTCTCTTTATATCTTTATTTTTCTTCCGTTACCATTAATGCGGCTCGTACTGCAAAAGTGATATCAAAACATGCGGCTCGATGCCGAGAAGGGAGCTATTACAGGTGTTGGGGATCGGTGTCACGATGGCAAAGTAAAAAGCAAAAAAGCGAGCAAAATTTCCAACTGCTGGTCCTAGAGTGTAACTGAAACCAACTGCCGTTTTTTTAGAGTCACACCTACAAAAATGGCTCGATTGGTATGAAAGTCGGTCATGTAATAGAGCCGAATGCCTGCTCCGGTGAAATGTTTTCAAAATTTCTCTAGGTCTTATGGTTTTCTGTCAAGGTGCTTCAGAGTGAAATCAAGTGACAGGGTAAAACAGCCACACACATTCAGATCAAACAGATAGAATTCTCTCCTGGTCTCAGGCACAGCTGACAGTTAAGCAGCTGATTCATTATCATAGCAACAGAACACAGCTGCTTTGGACTACAAAATCACCATAACTGTAGTTCTTAATATAGCAGAGCTCTCAGACACCACAGATTAGGGCTGAGCTGGTTTAGAACCTGCTGTTATAGGCATTATATAACTGTATGAACCAAACCACTGTTACACATTGTATTTGTGTGGCCATTTAAGATTAAGCTTTGTGAAAATTTAAAAATAAAAGCCTCCTATGAGGTTAGTGCACCGCCGCAGGCGGTGCAACAATGTCTCCCTTTATAGTCCAAAGCAGAGACGCTGATTTGGACTACAAAATCACCATATTTGTAGTTCTAATAATCATTTTATCAATTTTTCCTCCCAGGTTTCCTCCATTTTAGTTATTGCTTTGTCTCAGGTTAGCAAGCAGCCTTGCGCAGCAAGGCTGTATTTTTAGAACAGTTTTAAAATAAGCATTTTAGTTATTGCTTTGTCTGAGCTGGCAGTTAAGAACTACAATGATGGAAGGCTAGAACTACAGTGACGGCAAAATGTTTTGGGCATTATATAAATGGTTTATCCCAACCATAGTTATTCATAGGATTAGTATAGTCTTTGAAAATGAAGTTTAATAAAAATTTCAAAATAAAAGCCTTGACCATTTTTACATCATGTAATTACTCTTTTGGGCATTATATAAATGATTTAACCCAACCAATGTTACACATGGGATTAGTGTGACAATTTAAAATGAAGCTTACTGAAAATTTCAAAATAAAAGCCTTCACATTTTTCACATCAGGTAATTGCTCTGTTGGGCTTTATGTCACTGGTTTAAACAATCCACTGTTACAGAGTGGATTAGTGTGACCATTTAAAATGAAGCTTACTGAAAATTTCAAAATAAAAGCCTCAATACTCCTATGAGGTTAGTGCACCGCCATAGGCGGTGCAAAAATGTTTGCCTTTATTAGATTTCTTTCTCAGGAGAGTGAACTGCCTTGCGCAGCATTCACGCTAACATTAGCATTTTGGCTAATTTTAGCTTATGCATTCATTTTAACATACTGAATGGTTCAAGTCCATGTTAGTCAACATTCTTGTGACTCTCTACAGGCTATTGATTACAATTTAGCTCAGCTTAGCAATGATGCTACTTTTTAGCATCAGAACGCTGGGTCCAAACCGACGGGCACACTTTGGCAGGCCCCGGTTAAATTTCTTCAGGAATTTTCTAGTTCACCTTTGTGATTTTTCTCATAAGGATTGCCTGTTCCTCAGTGTTTTCATGTAGGCAAACAAAATAGTCACTTGTTTGTTATGAATTGATGGTGTTTTGTTTGGAGATGCCTTTTAAGCTTTCTTGGAACCATGGTGCTTTTGGATAGTTATTCGTCAGATATAATGTCAGGAAAAAAGGAAACATTCAAAGACAAATGCAGGTTGCATTAAAATAGACAATCCTAAGTAATTAAATAAAAACTGCCTGAAAGCATTGCTGATTGTTTGTGCTGGTTCTTATTGTTTTTTTCTGAATCCTCCTTGTGTAATTCTGCAGAACACAGGGAGGAGGCAGAGATTTCCACAGATTACCTGCCTCATCGCTAGGACCTAGTGAAAGTTTTAATACATAGGTAAAAACTTTTTTTTTTTTAAGTTTCATGCTACAGCCTCAAGGAGATGTTCAATGTGAGAGAACACTTTCTAATGGCTCTCGGATGATGCCAAGTCTGTGAAATATTATGCCCCAACAGTGAGATCAGTTATTGAATTATTTTTTAGGGATTATCTGCTTAACCTTCTGATTGCCATACTCATCCAGGTGAGTGTTGACAATAGTGGGCTGCTTTAACTGTTTTTCCAGTCATCTTTTTTCTGAACTGAGCCTCAATAGACAATACTCCATCAAATACTTGTTTTTTTAAATGTCATAAATTTGTTGTGTTGATTAATTTTCACATGCCTTTTTGAGATATTTTTTCTGTTGGAAGACGCAAATTCCACATCACTCTCAGAAAACAAAAGTTCCACTTCTTAGGATTTGCTGCCATGCGCTTGTGCAGTGTGAAGGCCCCGTGTACAGAGAAATCCACTGTACACGGGGCCTCTGCAGGCTGGGAAGTATGAGATACAGGTGATTGGTTTCTGTGATAGGCAACAAAAGAAGTAATCGGCGAACACTGATAACAAGCTTTTTTACATAGATCAACCAATAATGATCAGTGGCTGATAGCTTGGAACACCACTAACATTTACCTGTTGCAAGGTAAAGCCTGTGTCCAAAGCACTTGAGACTTTTACAATAATTCGTCTGTACTGGAATTGCAACATTTATTCCATTGTTGTACGGCCATCACTGATGAAGTGCATTGTTATGCTGAGGCATAGTGACTTGATAACAGGCCTATTATCATTGAAAAGTATATTACTGCACATACGTAGCTCTGTTTCCAGTATTGGTATAACACCAACAACACTGCAACAGTTTTGCTACCACAACAGTTTGGCAAAAGTTTTTTTGCCTCAGTAAGACATAATCCAGCTTTCTAATCATTTCCCTGACCTGTCTTTCTCTACTGTCTATAGTGGGACCATGTCCTTCCATAGGTGGATTATTACTCTGTTCATAATGTTGCTCCACCGGTTGCCTGAGGAGTGATATCTATCTATCTGATAAAAACATGGAAAAAAAACTCCTTCCTGCTCGTTTCCATTTCTCCCAAGTCCGTGGATCCACCTGGCCTTCCCCGTTTTAGAATTGGAACCAAACAAAGACAAGCCATCGCTGTTCACCTTCAACAATCATGACAATTTATTAAACAATGGACAACATAAAACTCACGCAATGCATCATATAGCAGACAAACCGATCAGACAAACACAATTACCTGGGATATAGACGAATAAAACACAATTACAGAAAACAAGAAACATTACAGACAGACTCTGAGAACCACCATCATTCTGACTTCCCTTTTCCGGGGTCTGACCTTTTTTCTCCGAGGGGGTGGCTCCTCTGGGCTGTATGTAAATTAGGGGTGTGCCCCTAGCGGAGAGGAGGCTGATTTACAACTGTGGAAAAGCTTCTATCAGATTTACAACTTTTCTTTAAATTTCTGAGTGAGACCGAGAGTTTATATATAAACACAGAGAGCATCTTTGCCCCAGGGAGACAAATTTACCAGCCTCTTTCTGGGAGAACCTGAGGTCACAGAGAGTTTAAAACACATACTTTGACCCTGTAGATATGAATTCACACACTAATCAGGACTGTTTTTTACAACATAAAATTTACAGACTATTATTTTACTTCAACTGATGGTGTATCAAAGAAATATTCTACTAATCTGAATATATTGATTGAAGCATGGATCTTAAATTTAAGTTTTAAACCTACTCATAACAATGCTGATTTTATTTAATATTTAAACGTAATTAAATTTAAGGTTAATTTAATTACATTACATAGATAGATAGATGGAAAAAGTTTTTAAGTTTCTTTTATCTAAAATAGTATCTTTCTAAATTTTAAACTTTTGTCCCCCCACTTTAGAGCAACCCTCAATATCTCTCCTCCAAAAGTCTTCCTCCTCTCCAGTCAGCTGCTTCGCTACAGGTTTCTACCCTAACAAAGCTGAACTGCTCTGGAGGAAAAGTGGAGAAGAGATTCATGATATTGTGGACAAAGGAGAGATCAAGCCTAACAACGATGGGACCTTCCAGATGAGTGTTGATCTGGATCTTTCATTACTTGCATCTGCTGACTGGAAAAATTATGAATGCGTGTTTCAGCTGTCAGGTGTCAATGAAGACCTTGTCACCAAGCTGGACAAATCCAAAATCTTGACCAATGAAAGTAAGACCTTCATCAAAGTTGGTTGATTCCAACAAAAATGCTCACTTAAAATTATTGAATTAATTTAGTTAACTTTACAAGAATACAGAGAATTTGAATAGTTACAAAAAGGTACTGTTTAATTTATTAAATATACATAAAGTTTTGACTTTATTAGCAATCCATATGCCATCTGTAGTAAGGTTGTTTCATCAAAAACAATAGTTGGAAAAAAGTGACAATCAAACTGAGAAAATATTTATAGGTGAAACTTGAATAGAAACAACAGAGTTGACGTGATCTTACCAATATTTACTATGAAGAAGTATGACACAGAATTGTTATTTGGTTTATTAAATAATATTTTTTTCGATTTCTTTCACAGGTAATTTCGTCATGACATTTACCATTGCAGCAGTGATTGTTCTTGGCGTCCTTGTCATCACCGTGGCTGGATTCATTTTTAGAAAGATGATGAAGAAGAAACTAACATGTGGGTTTTTTTAAATCACCCTTAAATCCAAGTTATTATACAGACTATAAGGAAATTAAGGTGTAACAACAGCAAAAATGTTAGACAATCAAATCATGTAGATTTACACAAAAATAAAAATATCAAACAGAATTATGAACAGTAAGGCCACATTGACAGCATAAAATACTGTTCAGTTATTAAAATAACAGCCTAGTACGAAGAAATGTGCAAATGAGTAGGATAATTTTCAAAATATGCATGTGTATTGTTCACTACTAAACAATATCCTATGTACAATAAGTGAAAATAAAACTGTCGATAATAGAGATGTACAAATGACAGCAGAAATGTGAACAAAAATGTCACAAAAATATTAGCGCCATCATTTATTATGAGATACATCTATTAAATACAGCTTAAGATAAAATTGAGAAAACTGACATTTGATGCATAAATTCTCCCTGATACAAATCTATAAACAGTTTAGTTTATAGCATCTAGTTCTGTCTAGATGCAAGAAAGGGCAAATTTCTGTTGTATTGGTCAATAATTTTATTTTATATAGTAGCTGCTGTAGGAGCTGTAGTGTGATGACTTATAAATATCGCCGCGTTTTACAAACAAAAGAGGGAATTATTTCAGTTTTTGATGCTCGTATAAGTTTTAGAAATTACAGCAGCTGCAGTGCACCACAGTAAAGGTACAATAAGGTTGATAAACAGGTGAAGAACAAAACTACTTCTATTCTCAGGCTTGATGTTTATATTACAATTATTAATCAGTTTTCGTCTGAACGCAGCAGTGGTTATTTAGCTGATTTAAACACTTCTTGCTCCACTCATGACTTGGTGTGTGGGTTTTCCTATTTTAGTGCTAATGGAAAAAAAACACACACACCGAACTGCTCAGCACATGTTAAGGTTATCAAAGTCAGGCTAGCAACAGTAAGGCTAGCATAACTGACTCACTGCTCACTTTCTCAATATTTTCTTTAAATTAAAACTTTTTCCTCACCTGTTAAATCTGTACCTTGTTATCTGTGGCTGTCATAGGGTTGAATTAACTGCTAGATATTGTGTCCTTTTTCTCAGATTCTTTGTGTGATTGTGGTATTTTCTCGATCACCGATATTCCTGATTCAATCGGCAACAATGGGGCATGTGTGTGATGTAATGTCCAGTCCAGTATTATATATCCAAGGATATTTATCAGTGCTGCTTCCTTGTGCTCTGTCCTTGGGATTTCTCTTGCACTTGACGCTACAACAAGCATTGACAGCATTATGTTCAGTGTTACCGGAAAAAAGAGATTCATGCTCTTAATATCCGATTTGCCATAACTATTTCTTGAATTCATAATTGCCAGCTGTGGTGACAACAGGGGTGGCAATGTTCTCAGTTGGGGTGGCAACTGCCACCCAGTAGATCCACCCCTGTTATAGAGTAATAAAGCTGTTGGGAGGCAGAACTAACAAGAACATTCCTTTGTGAACTTAGGTGCAAAGCATTTTAGAAACATTACAGGGTGATAAGGAGGATTTAATGTAGAAACTAAAGTTGGCGACCCTGCAAACTAAAATCTAAAATATGTTTTTCTTTTTACTTCAGCCAAACGCCCTCCAACTCGTAAGTAAAACTCTTAATTTATTGTGAAATCTAAAAGGCATTTTGCAGTAGGATGTTTTTATGAAAGATAAAACACAATATTGTAATACTTGACTTCTCATTTTACAGCGGTTGATAACTGTGAGGTTGAAGAGGAAATGATTCCAAAAGAAAATGGAGTCTAGACTGCCATGCACACAGTAAGTTCTCATGTACTAATCAACAAGGCTTAAATTAATATATTAGTGTTTCTCTTCATCTCTGACAGTATTGCTCAAAAAGAATAAAAAATATTCCGTATTTGAAATTCTTTAAATTAAAGAATTTCAAATTGTATGAATTTGAGTGACAGCATATTAAGCAAAATACAAAAATATTGTCAGAAATCTTCACAAATCTAAGTAATTTTAGCATCAATGTAACTAACTATAAAACAAAAAAAATCCACAAAAACTAGAAAATCTGAATTTCCTGCAGAAATGCAGTGTGAATGCTATAAGTTGATTGTTGTTGCTGAAAGCTGCATAAATATTTGAAGTCAACTGCAGAAAAACTGCTAAAATGTAATAAATTAGCAGAAAAAAGCAAAACAGTTTGCAAGATTTCTTTCAGAGCAAAACTCTCAGTTTAAAATGGGTAATAACTGTAAGTGCAAAAATTCCAGCCATAGAATTTAAAAATAGCAACTTTACGAGGTTAAACTATAATGGCATCTAATGAAGAATTTGAACAGTGAATTGAGTAATGATTTAAGACTCATCTAGCAGTAAGAGCAGTATACTACAGTAGCTGAAGTGCTTCTAGATAATGTGCCAAAGGATATGGTCACTATCTACCATGTTTCATAATAAATTACTCCATCTAGTGTGGGAATAGCATTGCATAAGATAAAACTGGCTAAAAAGCTACAGTTAGAGGATGATAGAAGCTGTGGCTACATCCAGTAGGTTAGCATTTCTCAACGGGATCAGTACCACCCCCGAGGGGACGTTCAGAGGATGACGGGGTGCTAGCAGAAATATTTACAAAAGGGAGGCAGTGCGATTAGTTTGGGGGTTGTTTGCTCCAGGCCCGGCGGCATGGGCAGGCATGTCACCTGTGCCCCCCTGGACTGGAAGCTGTTTGTTGTTTTTACCTTAAAGTGGCCAACTTTCTGTTATTCCCTTATCAGAAAGTTGCCCCTACTGAAAACAGTAGGGGGTTCCGCACTTCCTATATCTGTGCCTTCTGTCACTTTTTTCAGCAGTTAAAAATGTTTAATCCATTGTTAACACGTCATAACCTGTTTTTCCGAGCTGCCTTTAAATGCAACATGAGTGCTAAGACGCTCGCACTGGGTTTGCACCTGTGAGGCAGCGAAGGAGACCTGCTGCTGCTGTGGAGAGCTACTCAGGTGTGTGTTAGAATCATGGCAGCAAACCAGCAAAACGCAAAGAACTTTTCACAGTTTTTCTCCCAAACTAACCGACAGAGTTGAGTAATGCTGTTGGATACAGGTAATGTTAGCTAAAAGATGACTAGCTAATAACAATACAGCACCTTAAGCTTGTTAAATTGTAGCCTATAGGCTAGTTGTGTTGTTGTCTATGTTCAAATGTGGGTAGTACTTGTTACATTCACTTGAGTAACTTTTTTGGAAAGGTGCTTACAAGAGTAGTTTTACTGCACTGTACCTTTTACTTGAGTAATATTATTATTGCTACATAGATTCATTTTGCCCCCCCAAAATAAGTCGAAGTTTACCTTCGTTTGCTCGAAGCTAAACTTTACACCTTGCACAACAATACCAGTTTAGACTTTGAGCTACTTGCTAAAAACTGTGGTCTGTAACATTAAAACATGAATGGCTGAAACTGTATTGATGGTAGCTCTTCTCTTCAGTGAACTGTTGGCGCAGCTCTGTTCTCCTGTTGCTGGTAGCTTGACCGCATCAGTTCAGTGTTAGCCTGGCTGGTGCCCTTGCTGCGATTCACTTGTCAAGTCATAGGTGTCTAGTTTTTAAATATTTTATGTTTTATTGTAGGTTTTTGTACATATGCTTTGGCAGTGCTGTGTCCTGTCAAAGCAGCAACTTATATTGAAAAGTGTTTTAATGTCCATCTGGTTTCTGCAGGCTTCCAGGGAAGGGCAACAACGGGATATTGTTCTTGTAAATATTAGTTAAATTACAATATTGTTGAGATCAATGTTATGTTTGCACACTTAAGAAATACACTGGATTGGAGTCGATGTTGCTTTATTAGTCAAATCATACGAAATGCTTCTCATATAGCAATGCATGGTTCCAATCCGTCTCTGGATGTTATCTGTCCTCCATCACATACGTTCACACTTGCATCTCTGTCTTTTTCTCCTGGTGCGTTCACTGACAGTCTGTAACATAAATGTATAAGCACCGCTGTATACATTACATCACTGCTTTTTTTTTTTTTTGCTTTTTTTTTACAAACAACTTCTCATTCTAAAACAGCTTTAGTTTTATTTTTCTTCAAACAAAAGCAAACTTCACTGGACTTCAGCAGTAAACAAAAATGTCAGTCAGTGTTGAGACGCATCACAACTCCATGACGAGCATAATAGCACTGTTTCCAAAACAAATCAACGCAATGATAGCACTGGTATCTAGAATTGAGAGAACAAACTAATTCAAGTGCTATATTCGGTGTGAACTGTTAAATCAAAACATAGATCAGCCCCTAATTATTGTTTAACACAAACTGTTGAAATAATGCATTGATAAAGTTATAGTTCTTATATCCTTTCAACCTAGCTCATAAGTATTTAAGTATGATGGGCGTCTTTGGTGTTGCTTGGACTGAACCCGTGGTGGTGGAACAGTAATATCTATATCTTCATTTCCAGAATCAGGTGAATCAGTACACTGGCACTGATCTTTTTGAAGAAGGAGGAGTTTCTTGTGATCGAATGTCCATTATTGCTGGTGGTAACCATGGAGCCATTAAGATGGGTTACAGTGTGGGGGTCACTGTTGTTGGATGTTGTCAGCTTGCTGCGTTTTGGTTGTCGGTACAGTATGGTGTTGCCAGTTTTGAGAGCGTTGGGCTTTGCACGATAACGTACATCTGCATTAAGTTTCATCTTTGCCTTTGCAGTCTGGTCTCAGTTTCTGATCACGTGGTCACTGGTGTTTTCCACAACGTTAGAGAGGATCGGAATGTTGGTGTAGATCTTTTGCTGGAACACGAGCTCTGCTGGAGATGCTTCGATGGTGCTATGTGGAGTAGAGCAGTACTCACAGAGGAATGCGTTTAATGTCTGCTGCCATGCAATGCCTTGGCAGTGTGACACTCTGACTGCTTTTCCCAATGTATGCATGAAATGTTCTGCTGTTATGTTTGCTTGAGGCCATAGACGTGTTATCTTGCTATGTTGGCAGCCCATGTCTGTCAGAAACATTGAAAAATGTTCACTGTTGAAGGGAGGTCCATTGTCTGTTTTGAAACATCTGGGAATTCCAAACATTGAAAATATTTTGTCCAGCACAGGAATAACAATGTTTGCTGAAATAGACCTAACAGCCTCAACTATTGGATAGCGTGTGTACTCATCCACTATAACTAGCAAGTACTCACCGGTTGGTAGTGGGCCATAGAAATCAGTGCTAACTGTATGCCACGGTGATTCTGGTAGTTCTGACATTCGCAAGGGCTCAAGGTGAGTTACTGGGGTGTTTGCCTGGCATGCTAAACAGTTCTTAACTACAAGCTCTGCTTTTTGATCCATGTTAGGGAACCATACTTTCGACCTGAGCAATGTCTTTGTCTTGACAATTCCTTGGTGTCCCTCGTGGGCTAATTGTAGTACCCTGTCCTCTAGACCTGAGGGGATGACAATTCAAGTGCCACAAAGAAGAATGTCGTCCATGTGTGACACAGTCAGTTCGCTGCAGATTTGCTTGTACTTTTGTCAAATGGTGATGTCTTGTGAGTCGTCTTTAACTTGGTGCCAAGTGTTGTCTCTTAAATGTGCAACGACCTTTTGTAGGACTCTGTCTGTGAAGGTTGTCTCTTTGATCTCAGCTAAAGTCATGGCTTTGGGTGTGGCATGTTGTGCCAGGAAGTTAACATACTCTTCAGCTACCTTTGTTGCTCTTGTGTGGTTTCCGGTCTGTATGGGGATCAGACGCCTGGACATGTAGCCATGTCCAGGCGTCTACAGGAAAGGGTTATCCATTCCTTTCCTGTAGACTACTCGAAGATCGTATGGTTGAAGCCTTCGTCCCCATCATTCGATTCTCACAGGTGGTTTTGAATGAGGGTTGTTCCATATTACTTCCAGGGCTTTGTGGTCAGTAACTAAAGTGAAAGGATGTCCATACAGATACAGATGGAAATGTTCACAGCTCCATACTATTGCCAGTGCTTCTCGTTCTGTTTGTGAGTAGCGTCTCTCAACGTTGCTTATAGCATGGCTAAGGTGTGCTATAATGTGTCTCTCTCCTTTCCAAGTTGATAAAGAATAGCTGATATACTTTGGGCTTTGTGTCATAGCTTTGGACAGGAGGTGTTTGTTTCGATCGACATTGTCTGGCAAAATGATTTAGCTTACCGCAGGCTTCGCAGTCCTTTCCTCGGGCAGGGCAATCCCCTTCGTGTGGATATTTCCCCCCACAATTTCTGCACTGATTGTTTGGTTTGTTGATAGATGTGACTTTATAGGTTTTGTTCAGTTGACCTTTCGGCTCTATGGCGTTAACAGACTCAGCTGCTCCTTGTTCCATGCCTATTGCGTTCTGCTCAAATAGTTCCATTGATCTCCCATAATCCAGAAGATCCTGTAGGCACATGTCGGGCTCTCTCAGTGCTCATCTGCGGAGCCTGGACGACGTACAACTCTGAATTAATTGTCCTTTAATTTCTAGATTCACATCAGTAAATCCACAATGTTTTGCAAGCATTCGGAGCTGTGTGCAATATGTGTCTAGGCTTTCACTTGGGTGCTGTACTGCTTTTCTGAAGACATATACTTCGTACAGGATGTTTTTCTTCGGTATAAAATACATGTCGAGATTCGTTTTTACTTGTCTGAGCTTGCTGCTAATGTGTCGTAAATACCATGTATACGTTCACCTGCTAGGTCCAACAGTAGAGCTTTCAGCCGCACGTCACCCGAAATGTTGAAAGCAGCTATGTAGTTCTCAAACCTCTGTATCCATTTTGTCCAGCGCTGTCCGACTGAATAGGGTTCCGTTTTGGTATCAAACGGTGGAAGGGCAAGTGTAGCTGTAAGTGACATGGTTCACTTCGGCTCATGTCGTTGGTATTAGCTGGTTAGCTAACTGCTATCTGGTACTTAGTCTGTCGGCTTGGAGTTGCCGTCTGGGTATATGTCCGCCTTTTTTTTTTTTTGTTTGTCTCTGTTTTCAATCCTCATCGCCAATGTGAAGTTTGCATGCTTAAGAAATACACCGGATTGGAGTCGATGTGGCTTTATTAGTCAAATCATACGAAATGCTTCTCATACAGCAATGCATGGTTCCAATCCGTCTCTGAATGTTGTCTGTTCTCCATCACAAATGTGTGCACTTGCATCTCTGTCTTTTTCTCCTGGTGCGTTCACTGACAGTCTGTAACATAAATGTATAAGCACTGCTGTATACATTACAATCGAGACATTTCTACCTATTGCTCATTGTCATCTCGTCTCCCAGGTTCATTAAAGTCAGGTGCAAAAGTGAAACCACAAAGATAATAGTCACTGTTTCAACTTCACAATCAACTAGAATTTATTCAAATAATCAAATGCATAAAATCACATTAATAGCTTAACATGACCATCAGATACCAAAGCCACAAAAAAAACATTAATTACCTTAGAAAAAATGAAAAAATACAAAGGCACGTCTTCAGAGAGCGCTGTGGGGACAGGGATAAAAGGCAGTTCCACCCCAGAGATCTGACTAGCTGTTTTAGCTCAGTTATTTTTATATCAAAGTACATCAAGGGGGGTTTTTGCTTTCTGATGCGTTCTGGGAGCTCGAGCCCCTGCCTCTTTTATCCTTGATGCCCCTGGTGCCCTTTTAGTTATTTTTTTTTTTTTCCAAGTTTTTTATTATTATTATATTTTTTTTTTTATCTGTATGTCAGAAGGCCTGCTTGTACCCCGCAGCAATAATATTTAGCTAAATATAATAATTTAGCAAAATAAACTAGTCTGGCTGTCCTCAGTCTGATAATGACTCTCAGTTCCTCTGCCTCCATGTTGTTCAGACACCGGGTCCATGGTGTCAACATTTAATGACATCTAGGAAATATCAGTAGTAAGGATCAAGGCAGCAGATAGATGCAAAACCAAGCTTTGAAAGAATGAACAAACTACAAAGAAGAATGAACTTATTAAAATAAACAAAACAAATTGGGTGGGGTACCTGTGAACTACAATACACACTAACAGCAACAGCACGTTCAAGTGTGATCCAACCAACAAACTCGGTGTCTTTCACAGCAAGAATTTTTTTTTTTTTCCAACATACACTTGTTTGTGAATAAAAACGTAGGTTTGATGCTGAAGTTGGGAAAACTGTTTCTATTTATTTTTTGTAATTGTCCTCGCAATAGTGAGAAAAAACCCTCCTTACCTATAAACACAGAAATGCTTCGATTGCAGAGAAAACGTCTGACTTTAATCAAGCTTCCCCAGTGCTGGACTAAATGCCTGGTTCGCTACAATCAACATGAGTCTGTCCCACCGATAAAGAATGTCTGTCTTTATATCAGGCATTCCGATATAAAGAAACAGTACCGTGACTGTCACCGCGATGCAGCTCAAAGCCCCAGTAGCACCTGCTCACTGTTCACTTCCTACTTCACCTTAACATTTCTACCAGACAAGTTAAAGCCGCTGCTGACGGGATCTGGGCTGAATGTGAGAGACTGTAAATAGAAGTCACTGCAGAACCTCAACTGTTAAAGGAAGATTCGGCTCATGGCTTATGGAGTTCACAAAATATCACATAATCAGCGAAAATACTGTACCAATAATCTGAACCACAGCATAAAGCCAAACGTGCCACAATTAAATAAATCAAGATGTTCCAAAAGCATCGGCAGACTGGGATAGGGGCCACCGGGAGATTCCAGCTGAGAGATGTGCAGTGCTGAGGCTCACTGTTCATGCAGGCCCAGCCCGAGGTAATATGGGGCCTCAGACAAAATCATGATTTAGGCCCCCAGACCCCCTCCCACTAAGAACCTTATCAAATCAAATCAAATCAAATTTTATTTGTATAGCACATTTCAGCAACAAGGCATTTCAAAGTGCTTTACATCATAA
>CAEGAE010006055.1:0-11703 GCA_903067095.1 Girardinus metallicus | reverse complement strand
TGTCTCTCTACAACATGGAAGCTCATGTCAGGCATCATAGCGGCTAAGATAAGCGAACACATGGATAAATACATGAGCACGGCACAGACTCAACTCAGCATCAGTGATCCTTGAAATGCTTGGCTATATATATATATATATATATATATATATATATTTTGTAAATAAAAGACTGCTAAACAATGCTAATGAAATTTGAATCATCACACACAAGTGACGTGTCTGTACTTACTTAGAATACTATGTAAAACCGTGGTATGTATCTTTTATTAACAATGTTTTGTTGAAACTGTCACCTTGTTGTGACAGTGTAAGATGTGTAATCTGTGAATAAATAGAGCTCTTCTACGGCTTCACTGTGCTCCTGTTGTCTCTCTTTGTGCTTTCAATCAGTCCCATGTACATGCCGCTCAATATACCTGCACCTCAGAATGTGTGCACAACATGTACACAAGCATTATTGACAGTAGTAGGAACCTCCTCCTGGCTGTGATTGGTTGTGCCTGACCAAGCAGTGTATTTCTGCAGGTGGCTGTAAGTTCACCAGGAAAAGGCAGAGGTCTCACTACAGAGTGACAGTTTTAATAAATATTTAAAAAGAACATTGTTTGTAAAGGTTATATACTTCAGCTGCAACTCGCCATAGCCCAGTGAATAATTACATTAAATATATGAGACCAGAGTGTTTCTCAAAGGACTCTTGAGTGAGAGCGAACAGCATCCACTGTGTGGACATGGATGGAGCATATGTGTATATAAGATAGACATCTCAATTTAATATAGCTTCATTCTCCCTTCGGTCATATCGATTTTATTTCAGTGAAGCTGTTCAGTTAGAATTTCGAAGCAGTATGCCATCCAGTTACACACTCAAAACACAAGTAGCATCAGTAAAAACATCCGCCGTTCTTGCCTGCCTGCTGGCATTTGTTGTCAGACTATTTCAAATACAAGAAAATCCAAGTACTGCGAATATAAATTTTCACCCTTGTTACCACCTTTCGCAATCTTTCCCCCTACAGAGTCGTTCTTCCTATTATGTTCCCATGTAACAGCAACATAAAATCAGCTTGCATATTTTGTTTTCTTTCTGTGCTCAAAAGAAAACTATTTCAGATTCTGTATATTTTAAGGTTGTTTTGTATGTTTGTATTACTTTATACTGCATGCTTGTGGCATATTGGTCCCTGTTTGAACATGGAAAAACGAAGACACATCAGTATAAAGAAGAAAGATACACAAACAATAAGAAAAAATGGCCAAAGGATCCAATGTTAAACAAAATGAGCCAAATATAAATCTGTGGGACAGTGGGAGAGATTTATTTAAGCTCTCTGAATACTCTAGCCTATCCCAATGCCTTCATTCAATATTTCCTTCTCCCACTTATGAATTCGGAATCATCTTGGCAACTGCGTTTGAGCATTTTTCTTTTCAGAGATTGAGCGATGTTGGAAAGTTGCATGTTTTTCCTATGAGATGATGTGTTGTTTTTTTTGCTAACCCATGTTGATGGTGCATTTTATTTATGCCCTGCAGAGCCATCACTTTGGACAATCAGCTAGTTGTCCTGGTAACCACTGCGGCGGATGCAGGACGTTACCATGTAGAGGCGGTGAACGAGATGACAGGAGAGATTGTGACAAGCCCTGCTGTCTACCTCAGCATCTCAGGTAAGAAAAACACTTTTTGAATCTGGAAGAGGTAACAGGAAATCAAAAAAGCTTTTTATGTGAATAGCGTGTGAGGCATCAGACTGTAACCAAACCAGCAGGGTGTTTGAGACCAACGGTGACCTTTTATATTCCCCTTTTATAGAATGTAAAAGGGGATATAAAAGACAAGGAAGGTTCTTGTTCTGTCAATCATGCTCATGTACACACTACTCAATGTAGCTACAATGGAGAAGCATTTTTGTTTTTTCGGCTGTGTTCAACCTGGTATCTTACAATAGTTATTTCATAATTAACTATGTCCAAAATTGAGATCACATGTAAAAAAGTCTAAAAGACAAAAAAACAAGAGCAATGCAGCTAAGCACCCAGCTTATAGCAAGTGAAGAGTGATGATGTTGCAACACAATGACCACACTAGATGAGTCAAGTATTTTTGAATTCAACAAAAGGTAATTCAAAGTGTGTTACATGATAAAAAGCATAATATATTAACAAACTTGTTGGTATCCATTCAAATTGTGAAAAACTAAGGAATTTCTTGAGAGAAATGTTGGCAATCAGTATGCTCAACTTAGAAATCTCAACCATCTGTGGACAGTGCATATAGAATCCATGCAGCTCACAGAAAAAAAATAAAAATAAAATATCACATGCTCATTAGTTTTCACTCTTTTCTGTATCTCTCATATTTAACTCACACGCTGTCCATTTCTTCTGATCCTCCTTGAGATGGTTCTACTCCTTCATTGGAATCCAGCTGTGTTTAATTATACTGATTGAACTTGAGTAGGAAAGGCACACACCTGTCTATGTAAGACCTCACGGTTCATGTCAGAGCAAATGAGAATCTTGATGTGGAAAGTACTGCCCAAGGAGCTCAGAGACAGAATTACAGCAAGGCACAGATCTGGCCAAGGTTACAAAAGAATTTCTGCAGCACTCGAGATTCCTAAGAGCACAGTGACCTCCATTATCCTTACATGGAAGAGCTTTGGGATGACCAGAACTCTTCCTAGACCTTCCTAAATGTATGAAAGCCCCCATAGAGTCAGCCAAAACACACATGAAAGACTTCCAGACTGAGAAATAAGATCCTCTGGTCCGATGACACAAAGATTGAACTTTCTGGTGTTAATTCTAGGCAGTATGTGTAGAAATAAACAGGCACTTCTCATCACCTGCCCAATACAATCCCAACAGTGAAACATGGTGGTGGCAGCATCATGCTATGGGGGTCAGCTGCAAGGACAGGACGACTGGTTGCAATTGAAGGAAAGTTGAATGTGGTCAAGTACAGAGTGATCCTGGAAGAAAACCTCTTCCAGAGAGCTCAGGACCTCAAATGGGCAAAGGTTCACCTTTCAACAAGACAATGACCCGAAGCACACAGCTAATATAACAAAGGAGTGGCTTCTGAACAACTGTGACCGTTCTTGACTGGCCTAGCCAGAGCCCTGACCTAAACCCAATTGACCATCTCTGTAGAGACCTAAAAATGGCTCCACCAGCATTCACTATCCAACCTGAAGGAACTGGAGAAGATCTACAAGGAAGAGGCAGAGGATCCCCAAATCTAGGAGTGAAAAACTTGTTGCATCATTCCCAAGAAGACTCATGGCTCAATACTCGATACCGAGCAAAGGGTTTGAATACTTATGACCATGTAATATTTTCGTTTTTCTTTTTCATTAAATTTGCCAAAAATTCTGCATTTCTGTTGTTTTCTGTCAAGATGGGATGCTGAGTGTACATTTATGAGAAACAATATAAACTTTTTTTGGTCTTGGCTGCAATGAAGCAAAGAATGAAAAACTTAAAGGGGTCTGAATAATTTCCGTACCCACTGTACTTCCATTTCAGCTAGCTTTGATAGTTGTAGCTGCTTTCGATTGTTTTTATTCTTAAAGTTGTGTTTTTTATGTTTGTTAAAACTGCCCGAGGCGACCCGTCATGTTTTTGTTTTGAAAGATGTTACATTGACAGTAAATGTAGAAATATCACTAGGTAATTATGTTACTGGAAGATGTTGCTGTCAATACTTAAACACACAACTACAGAGTCTTAAAACCAAGAAGTAAAAAAATGTGTAGTAAATATTTACACAGTAAATATTTTAACATAGATAAGTTAAAATATTTTAAATGGTTTAATATTTAAATGTAAGATTTTAAGGAGCTTGCAAGAACAATCCTCATATTTAGACTGTTTTAGTACCATAGCAACAATCTGATGCTTTGAGTTTAGTCTTTGAGTTTGAGTTCTGTTTGTTCACAAATATATCTCAGTAAATTACAATTATAACTAATTGCTTTTAAGGTTGGCCAGTTAAACAATTGATGCTGATATTTGCCCCTTTAACTTCACTGTTGTGTTATGCAGATCAAGGCCCACAATAATTTTTACACAAATGGATTCTGCAAGAAATATCGTAGACACACCTGTTGACTGATCTATGCTCTTTGTTAGAGTATAATTAATCAAGTCGCAAAACTGAACTCTTTCCCCACATTCTTTTTATTTATTAAAAATTTGTTTGTTGTTTAGTCTTGTACTTTGTTTTCTTTTTCATGACTGTGTTGTTATCTGCCTTCTTCTGTTATTTGTAGCGAAATAAATAAAATAAACACAGTTGAAACTCAATAAATTCTGGAATTACTAATAAACAACTTGAGCTCAAACATTCAAAACTTGAACCTAACATAGTACCTTTTAAATAAGCAAGAAATATTACTAATTTTGGTGTCTTCTATCTTGGCTTACTTGACAAAGTAGATAAAGTAGATATCTACTTTGTCAAGTAAGCCAAAATAGAAGGCACCAAAAAGTAAAAACAGAATTGTGATAATTCAGTTTTTTTATTCTTTTTGAAAAATCTCTGCAAACTGTCCGATAAAGGTCCTTGTTTTAAAGGGGCATAGCAATCAACTTTTTTGAGCTGTACACCACTTTATGTCATTCCCTCATCAAAAACATAACTGGAGTGTTGTTTTGACTCATTTATGAATGTTTGAGAAACCCTTTTTTTTCTACCATAGCAACCATTCAGGGTGCCTAAATGCTTGCTCATACAGCTCATACAGCCTGTTTAACCAAAGTTCCTACTTGAACGTTGAGTCCCCATCCAAACACAGACCCCACAAAACACCCCTCCCCCATAACTCTCCCACTCAGCCCCCCTGGACCAGCAGCAGTAGTAATTAGTAAACACCTGGTGAGTTCCTGAGCTCATCATATGAACTACAAAATACATAAAACCGCCCCTTTTAAATATTATCTATGCATTATTTGGGCAGTGTCATATGAAATTTTGATTGACCTTCAGATTATCTGTTCAATCTCTACAATTCACACTTAAGACCAAGGTGCAATTCAAGAACCGTCCGCTCCGCATAGTCATTTCAGACTATGCAGGTTCATCTTGGATTTCAGATACACTCTGAAATGCCCCTTTCCATAGCTGAAAACAAAAAAACAATGTAATTAGCAAGAAACGATACATCTTGGTCAATAAACTACTCCGTGTTGTGATTGACAGATAGTCTTTTGTTTATTTTGGAGGAAATTGGTTTTACTCAATGGAATCACACTTCGGAGTTTAAATTTCAGCCTGAGTGCATATTTCTATCTACATCACGTCCTCTTGTCCACTAAATGACTTGTTATTTTGTATTCTTCTCCCTATATCTTCTCTCCTTGGAGGCTCAAGGATGGACTCTACTGTCTAACAGTCCTTGAGTTGAAGTGCCCACTATGTTTAAGGGAGGGAGTACTCTGTCCCTTGTGGCTGTGTGGTGTTTTAATTAGATTCTCTTTACGTGGTTGTATCCTTTGGCATCCTTGTCTACAAATGTACACACTGAAAACACACACACAATCACATAAATATAGGCATGGTACCTTGTTATTGCTGTCAGAGTGAAGTGCTCCCCTGGGCATTTTTTAGGGAATGTTAAAGGTATACTTAGGCTTCACTGATCAGTCCCCAGTCATAAACATCTCTGTGTGTATGTGTTTCTTCCACTTGTAAGTGTGTGGTTTTTACAATAAACATTTCCCTAGTAAAGATCCCTTGTTGTGTAAAGGCAGATTTGATTTATTGAAATCTATAAAAAATAGATGAAGAAGGGATCAAATAAAAACTCGGCTATAAAGTGATGAGTTAAAGTGATGTAAAAAGGAATGATGTGATAAATAGGGATGCATTACCTAACAAATATTTTAACATAGATTCATATTTTTTTGAGTATGTTATATAAACATACAGTTTCATCTATATTTGAAACATATAGTATAATTTTAAAAGAAATTATTTCCTGTTTGAATATATTTTTTATGTATCGGGACATAATATGAATGAACTGAGCTTAATCAAGTTTGAGAATCAAAAAACACTATTTTATTAAATTAAAATAATGTAGAAAAGTGGTGCATGAAAAACTAAGCACACCCTTACTACTTTCCTTGAAGTTAGGAGAAAAAGTAGCAATCAAGTCCTACTGATCAAATATGCTTGATTAATGGATCATCTGCAGGAGTGACTACCTCTATAAATGGAGTTTTGGCAGTTTACTGTTCTGGAGGATGTATGTGTATTTTAATATAAGGCAAAGATGGAGAATCAACAGAAATTTTTTTTAGAAAAGCTTCTTCTGCTGTCTATCAATCTGAAACAGGTTAATGGAGTATTTGAATCCCATGGTTTAACTTTAATAAAGAATTATTCAAAAGTACAGGAAAATTGGAGACGTTTGCTGTTCCAGAAAATCACTCTACGAATTTTCTAACAAGTGAACATATCTTCAAACAAATATTGAATATTGCCAGAATCTTTTAGATTAGTGTGCTATGCAGAGGTTGGGTAAGTCTCACTTCTCTCCACATAAGCAGTTCTGTTAGTCTAACTTTTCTACTGTAAACCCTAGGCTCCCATATACTCTGCTATACTGCGAGTTTTCTGTGAACAGCACACAGTTCATGGACAATTAAGGTTTCGTAGTCAAGCTTATACATTGTTTACTTTTCTCATGACAAATCGCTTCACTTCCCACAATCTGAATGGATAGCAAGTTTGATGAGATAGCTGGGCAACTAACCACGTTTCTTCTCCACTAGCCATCACATTCATGTCAATGCAACACAGAAAGTGGTAGTCATGCTATATGCCCTTGCAAACTGAT
This sequence comes from Girardinus metallicus, assembly GCA_903067095.1. Taxonomy (NCBI): domain Eukaryota; kingdom Metazoa; phylum Chordata; class Actinopteri; order Cyprinodontiformes; family Poeciliidae; genus Girardinus; species Girardinus metallicus. The sequence goes on along the minus strand of CAEGAE010006055.1, from coordinate 4,850 downwards.
TGTGCCAGCTCTGAACCTTATCTGTTGCATACCAAGCAGATGATGGTGATCACTGTTTCCCACCAAGCATTCTACTATGTGACACCAAGTACATGTTTGGTGGACGTTTGCTTTGAGTCTGCATCGGGTGCCTCAACAGACCTCCACAGAGCGAAGTATACTTGAGTTTGTGGTGGGCTTTTACAAGCTGTTTTGAGGATGCAGTACGTCAGGCCACTTAAGTGCCACGAGGACCTCCACAAGTAGACCTTGAAAAGTCAGTTTTAGGTAACACTAACTGCGTTGTGATTAGAAGGAAATTTAAAATACTCTGACATCTTAAATTTTATTAAATGAAATGACATCAGACTACGTTCGGCTGGCTTTTCTCAAAAGTCTGCCGAATGTAGTCTGAAAGTCGAATGTTCGGACTTGACGTTCGCCAAACTTTTTTTGAATTCTCACTCTGAACATTCGATCATTATGGGAAAATCTATTTTTGCTGTGATTTCATTTAATCAATTTCAATATTTTTAAAGTTATTTAAGCGGCTAATATTTTTGACAAAATCTATGTTTTTGCCTTTTTAGAAAGTCAGCATTTGTGAATGTTGTCCTCCAGTCTGTTAAACGCTTTTTTCGGCATTTATAGACAGAACAGAGCAGGGGAAATCAGTTGTCTTTGCTGCATGAATATTTATTATCAGATGCTGATCTGCTTTTTCAGATCATTATGCACCAGTCCAGACAAATATCTTTCAAGTCCTCCAAATCAGCTGCCTTATCCTCCAGCATAGCGCACAGCGTTGTTAGATTGTTCAGCAATGTAGAGAGGTGATTGTCTACCTGCATCAGGTGGCTTTTGGTGGTTTCCTTTCGCTCTACACACGGCAAGGTATCCACTAGAATGACTAACATCAGAATCTGAAATTCAATGTGCAGTCAATTTAAATGTTCATTAAAGCTGTTCCACCACCTTGGCTTGTGTTTTGGTTGAAAGTTGGGCAACCACTTGTTCTGCCAGTATAGTGATGACTTCCTTAATACCATCTCCTAAATAGTTTTACAGTCCTTAGAGCTTTTGTACATTTTAAGATAGAAAAAAAAAGCATTTGGAAGTTAAAAGCTGATGAAGTTCAGATCTTTTACTTTTCTTAAAATTATGTGAACGAGAAAGTATATTGGACATACAACAGTGAACCGACAAAGGCAAGCCAAAGTTTGCTGTGAGAAAATTTACAGTAAGTGAAGAAGTACTTGCCAAATGAGATTTAATTAAAGCTAATTGAGGAGTTGGGCAGTTCGCCTGGTTCTGGTAAATCATTCAAATTACTACCAGTTTTTCTTATGTTCTTCCTTCTCTTATTCCTTTACAGTTCTGTTTCTTCCCTCTGTTTTTTTTTTTCTGTCTTCGTTTCATTAGGCTGCTTTCTCTAGTAGGGCATAGCTGTCAGTCACATTTCTGAAAATGTTGTCCTTTCTTTTCAGAAATTCTTCAGAATAAATGAGGTACCTACTTTCTATTCTTTTCATCCTTCCGTTATTCAGACCTTTCACTCAGCAGACAAGAGACCGAGAGAAAGAGGACCAATGGAGACAGTAGCATACAGAATTAATGTTGTGATTCATGGTCAACAAGGTTTTCATATTTGGACTGTTGGGGATGTAAGCTGCAAGTTTTATGTAGTTGTATCTTTTTTACGGTTGTATGCAGAACAGCTCAGGAAATACAGTCTCACTTGAATGACCTGGACTTTAAATTTCAAAAACTGTCATTTTCTTGGCTAATTAAAAACCTGTAAACACTGATAAAATATATGATAGAGTAAACTCTGTGATCAACCTACTTGACAAATTCATTATCTGCTTTTTCTTGGCCATCATCCTTTAAAAGTGTTCTAGTCTGCTAAAAATAAGAGATGCTGTCACCTGTGGTCGAGCTGGAACTGCCACAATTGATAGCAGCTCAAACGCTCGGTGAGAGGTCACACACCGTAATCACTGGAAGTACAGCCTGCCTCTAAAATAAACAGCTCCCGCAGCTATTTATCACCACCAACAACATATGGTGTTACAGACTGGCGCTTTTAGTCAGGGGAGAAAAAGTTGGATTTCATCATAAAGGCAGGGTTCCTACCATCTGGAGAGTGTGAAAGGGGATTTTTTTCTGAAGGATTTTTTTCTGATCTGTACAGAAAACTAGAGTATCCTCTGGAAAAATAGTTTGTATTTTATGACTATTGCTTTTCTAAGTTGTCATTCATCCATACTTCCTTCCACTTTCTGACTGTCGTTAATCTACCTGCCCTATTCCCTTTGTCATAACGCAAGGTGTATTTGAGTGATGATGTGTTGTATACTCTTTTCTTTTTTACTTAGAATCTATACCAGATGGAGTCACAGCAGCAGCGCTCCAAAGTATGGTCACATTTCACAAAAAAAGATGATACAAGGGTAGTTGCAACTTGTGCAGGGCTTTATTCATAATAAATGGGTGAAACACGTCCAGCATCCTCAGGCATTCTGTACAGTCAGGCAGCTGACTGTACAGAATACAAGTGATTTATATGAATGTAAAATTTTTGATATGTTGCTTAGCCATGGCGGTGACTCTCAAGGAGGAGAGCTTTGAGCACGGTGTTTTCTGCTATAAATGTCCCAGGTAACGTTAAACTCTTCCAAGTCCTACTTGTTATATTAATGTTGGCGCCAAACTGTTGATTAATCTACATCTCATATCAACATTTAAACATATTGAGTAAATGGGAATATGTGTTCCAATAAGGCTCGTTTGTCAGATTAAAGTACCTTTTGAAAACAACCTTTAAGATGGTACTAAACATATTTTTCATTAGACTCATATTTCTACATTTTTTTGTTGCTTTATTTTTACTTTAATCTTAAATGTCATGCTTTCATTAGCTTTAAGCAAGAAATCAACAGAAATAAAAGCTTTAACACAGTCTATGTGGAATTAATCTATAATGTCTTTAACTTGTGAGCTGAGTAACTGAAGTACTAGCAAATTCATTAATAATTAAGTTATAATTAATTTATTGAATATGACTGTAGTTGAGAACAGCCAAAGTGAGACTGGCTCAGAGGTAAGCTACCTCCTTCATTGAGCCAGAGAAGAGTAAAATGACAGAGGTGTGAATAAATAAGAAGAAACATCTGACTGGGTCTTTTTCACACCTTATGTCTTGAAAGATCCTTCCTGAAGAGGCAAATGTGCAAACTTGTCTGTAGAAAAACTGTTGCTGTTGAAAAAGTTCCATTTCATGCTAAAATATTGGTTTGACAGAGGGATGCTTGGTATTTTAAGCCAGCTTTAATTTAGTTTCGATCACATATAACGTGGTGCATATTTTAAATAAAAAATTTGAAAGAGTTTATTTCCTACTTCAGTGAGAATTAATTTGATAATCGATAAGGAATTATATTAATAAGTGAGATCCATATTGCCGAATTCTTATCAACTCCCATCCAGTAGAAGGCAAAACGGACTGGGAACTTGAAGAGTTGAATTATGGACAAGCATAACTGATCCGCCTGTACACGCTGCTGTAAACGCCATTCTATTTGAGGTCTTCACAAGAAGCATGCAAAAGTAATAAAACTAAATAACACAGAGACTTTAAGGAACACGGCCATATTTTTCTAAAAGCAACTTTGAACCTGAACAGTGCTGCCCCACTTTTAAGCATTGCTTCCTCATGCTTTCATGTGAAACATGAGGAAGCAAAAAGCTTGAACCGTAATCTCTCGTTATTTGGTCTCTGTTTGACACTAACGACAATAAATAAATACAAAATAAGGTAAAAACATTGTCCGTTGGAATGGATTAAAATGTTTAGATATTTAAATACCACATTTTTATAAGAAAAATGTCCAAGAATATTGCCTGCTAGCATAAGGCAAAGTTAATGTTAGTCACAAAGTTTAAAGAAAGTAAAACTCACCTTTGTATCTGCCCAGCAAATCCAGCAGGCCCAAATGAACTCTGTCAGATTTGATTTCAACACTTTTAAAGTCTCTACATTGGTCCACACCAGAAAGTGTTATTTAACTCTTTTTGGAGAGTTGGTATCTTAACTCTAATTAAGTGTCAAATATCAAATCTGCTGGAGTGAATTATTTAGCACTTACTAACACTCATTCAGCGTTAGATCTTAATAGTAACTCTCAAAGAGTATTTCTTTAACTTAATAAGAGTTATTTGAAGTTAATATTAAATAGGAATAATTTATATTGTTTTGAACTTTTAAAAATCCTTTGGAAAATAAACGTTTAATAAAGAGGCAATGATTTTCAGAAATGCATTTATTTCAAAACATGATGGTTTTCTAATATTATGGTTTTCTAATATGAAAAGCGTAGAATAATAAACGCTTTTCATGTTATGCTTTCATTCACATATTGCTAATCGTAAGGTCTAACATGTCAGCTGGTCAATGCAAAAAACTGTACGCTTAATACATTTTTCCTCAATACAATATGCATTAGATTGTTCAAAGTACAAGGCAGAGAAAGTGATTCATGTAGTTCATATAATAAGTTTATAGTACATTTTCTATTAACACAAGTGAATTGCTGGATATTACAGAACATACAGTAGGGAAAAAAGTATTTAGTCAGTCACCAACTGTACAAGTTCTTCCACTTAAAAAGATGAGACATCATAGGTAGACCTCAACTATGAGAGACAAAATGAGAAAGAAAAAAAAAATCAGAAAATCACATTGTCTGATTTTTAAAGAATTTATTTGAAAATAGCGGTGGAAAATAAGTATTTGGTCACCAACAAACAAGCAAGATTTCTGGCTGTCACAGACCTGTAACTTCTTCCTTAAGAGGCTCCTCTGTCCTCCA
>CAEGAE010006049.1:0-21296 GCA_903067095.1 Girardinus metallicus | reverse complement strand
GTGAGGCTCCAGTCCTGTCTACTTAGTAAAGAGCCGTTCAGAAGAATCGGACAGTTCTTGAATGTCACATCACTATATTGCAGACTTTTGGACACAGTGTTGTCCCATATGTGCGACAAGTTAGTCAACACCTCCGCACAATAATTCAGCACAGTGACAACTTTTTTTCATCACAAATGCTTATGTGTCTCTGTACAGCTAGCTTTGCTAACATCACGTCAACGGAGCTTAACTTTCTTTGAGCTTCTTTTCTAAGTGACGAAAAAGTTAGACGTAGTCCCACCATCTGTGAAAGCGAAGCGCTGCTGAATTAGCTGTCGCCATCGGGCTTATGATTTATGCAGCGCAATTCTATTACTGACGATTAGACAGACATCTTCTGCCGCTCAAAGAAAACCACTGCACATGTCTCAGAGCGCAGCGTGCGAGTGACATGTGGGGAGGGAAGTGGAAGGGGGACCGGTCTCGAGTACTACAACACTGACCTGTGACTTTGCCGCGCCGCCATGGCCACGCCTTCCACTGAAAACGCTTGGCGCTTTAAAGTAAGTGAGACCAACTTGTTACCTGTCATCTGACACAAGATCATCTTGATTAGGTCAAGAGAGCCAGAGATGGAGCTTTCCAAGTAAAAAAGTCACTTCCTGTTCTGAGGGGTCGGGGCTTATATGACGCCGATAGGTCAAAATCTCAAGGAGTTTGTTAAAGTGAAAAATGGGCAAAATTTGACCTCTGACCCAAAATGGCTGCCTCCCTGTAAATTTTAGAGGGTACCTCCAAGAGACTTTTTTTCTTGATTCGGGGGGATCTACCGACATGGCGAGTACCTACGGTATCCCCCAACTCACGTTAGGGGGCGCTGTGGAGCAGTTTGGCCACGCCCACTTGCGATTCCATCGGAATCCAAAAATTTTCCTCAGGGGACAATTTTGGGTCAAGTTTGGTGAGTTTTTGAATATGTTAAAGGCCCCAAACAGCCACGCAAAGTGGCTTTAAAATAATAAGTAACATTGCGATTACAATAGGTCTTCGCCAGTGCTTCGCTGCTCGGGCCTAATGAAATGAAAGGGGAAAAATGGCTTTACAAAAATGACGCTAAAAAGTGTGAAACACATTTGTATTAAGTTGACACTGAAGAACCTCGTTTCATTCCATTGACCGCTGGGAGTCTTTTAGGACATGTCCGCAACATCTTTACTCATTCCTCTTGCAAAACAGATACAGATAATTTCCAATCACTTTTCAAGTCATGTCACAAAATCTCAATTGGATTTAGGTCTGGATACAGACTAGCTCACTCTTCCATATGAATACACAGTCTTAGGATGTATTCCCACCAGTTCTGTTTAATCTGCTGTAGTTCATTTGCCCACAAAGTCTGGTTTTTTGAGTAGATGTGAATGGATAGCTGAACTCTGATGCGGAGCAAAAAAGCAAATTGTGGTCTGCCCGAAAACCTAGTTTTTTGTTCGAATGAAGTGAACTCTGGTGTGGTTACAACCAAAACAAATGCACACCTGAGGTTTCCGACCAGATTCTATGTATTTTGTGTTTCTGGTAGTCATAAATCTGATGCACAAGCAATGTCCACGAACAGCGATGGACGGCATAGCCGTTTTCTTGACCCACTGGGGGTTAATTTTTGCTTCAAAAAAACAATATGATGGAATGCTGTGAAAGACTATTATTGAATTCAAATTGTTCTAAAAGCAGCCTAAAATAACATATAAATGAAGCAGCAGCAGAAGTCCCCAATGCTAACGTCTGCGTCCACAATTAAGAGTATTTAGCACTATGCACCAAGCTGGTGGTGGAACAGATTCAAAACAACAAATACTTTTGTTGTTGAGCTGATATATCCATTTAGACAATAAATTTGAAGCAAAACATTTTTTAAATTGAAAATGTTGCTTTTTATCTCGATATGTAGTTTTCAATTAAAATGCAATTAATTGCAGTTAATTACAGACCCTGAAATTAACTCAATTAAAATGTTTTAATTGAGTCCCACCACTAAAAATAACTAATGAGATTTATTTTAAAAGCGTTTATGAACTAAACGTTAAATTCCCAACTTACTATATATTGAATATGATGTGGAAATTAAATAGTGGAAATAAGTTAAGTGCACAAGCATGAGGTTTCCAATCTCTTCTCCAAAATGTAAAAATGCTTCAGTGGTGACCATCCATACTGTGAACAAAGCTTCTTGTATTGTTTGCCTTATTGAGCTTTGACATTTTCTGTATAATTTGTACTTTTAACTACAAATTAGAACTAGAATCAGCAGAAAATGATGGTTAATGATATAAAAACAACCTGGAAATACAATCCCCAACAGCCCTTGCTGTGCCAGCCTAAAATGTCAAAATGTTTTAATGCCTTAGTAACTTTTTTTTTTTTTTTTTTTTTTTTTACAACAAAGTCTGGCAGCACATTGAAAAAGAGAAAAAAATAGAATTAAATAATGTGCAATAAGAGGCTAAAAAAATCATCACACAGAGCCAGTGATCCAATGATTATTCTGTGAATTGGCGTGTGTGTGTGTGTGTGTGTGTATTAGAAAGAGAGATTTTAAAAAAAGGGCCAGCAAGAAGTCAGACAGTTCAGCTGACCTGCTGGTGAAAACCTGCTGTCAGACACATGGCAAACATCAGCAACAATATCAGGACACAGCTCTGTCTGAAGACACTCTGAAACTGAATCAAAACGTAAGTGTGTGATGGCAGAGGCCTCCTGTCATACACGAGTCCTTTAAATAAGCTCAACTGATTAAAGTATACATGATGATCTCAAACTATGTATAGGAAAAGATTCATATCCTCAACAGATTTAACAGACAAATTAAAATGTAAACATATGGGTGGAGCCAGTGGGAAGATTTAGGCCGCATTCACACCAGCCCCGTTTAGACCACTTTAATTCAACTCCGGTCCTTTTGGCTACAAAGCTTGGTTGGTTTGGGGAAGTGGTATCGAACTCTGATGCGGACCAAAAAAGCAAAATCTGGTCCACCTAAAAATCCAGGTCTGGGTTTGGATGAAGTCAACGCTTGTGCGGTTTGAATGAACATGTGAATGTCAAGCGGACCAGAGACCGCTAAAAAACAAGAAGTTAATAGCGCAGGACATTGTGGGTAAATGCAATCAAAAAAATAAAACAGATGAGTCTAGTGATAAAAGGGAGAAATGGTTCATGGTCTTTTGCCAAAGACAAAAGAGAAATCCTACAATCTACATTTTATGAAGAAGGAGGTTGCCCTCAGTCTTCTTCAAAGGTTTCTATGTCATTTCCTTCAACGGTTCTTTGTGCACCGCCGCCACAGGTGAGGAGGGGAACAGGTTTGGATGGTTTGACACGGTGCAATGTGAGAGAGAACCACAGCAGCTGAAAATGGAACAAATGTTGCATGTTTGGTCCCCAATCAAACCAAGTCTACGGGACAATCAGGCATAAAAGCACCCAGAGGAACAAAGTAGGAATTCAGTATCTATAGACCAGAAAGTACATATTTGATAGCACTTAGGAATCAAAAATGTGTTTCCTCTCAAAATACATAAAGTATTGAAAATAAAAACACCAAGACGAAGGTCAGGAAAGCGATGATGATAATGATGCGGTGAGTCGCAGTTTGAAGTAAGTGGACTGGCTCAGCCTCAGTCTGGTTATGTGCAGATTCCTTCCTGCTGGTAACCAGACAGTTAATGCCAGGGAAAACTTCCTTCTGTGAATAATGAGGGCATGCACACTTACTCTGTTTGGCCCTGAAACAAGAATCAGGCTAATGGCCATCTATGGAGACTGCGCTCACTCAGCTGGGGCCTCTAACATTGTTATTGCTCAATAAACTTCACATCTGAGATCGGCCGACCTTAGACGCTTCGGTAAGGGAACCAGGGGTGTCTGGTTTAGTTTGCACACTGGAAACGTTGCTTTGTCTGCAGCTAGCAGGCTGTGTTCAGAGATGCAGGTTTGAAAGTAGATTTATGCTGACAGCCAGGGGGAAGAGCACGCTAGCTGCTTGCTAATTTGGACTAGGAGCGTTCCTCCTACCAGCAAAAGGAAATGCCCTCCCTCTAAGCTTCAGCTGTCAGGAACCCATGTGGCTGGAAAAAAAAAAAAAAAAAAAACTTTATAGAATCTAAAAGAGGAAAAACTCCCATCCTGACTGGCTGCTGCCTTGGGAGGCCACAGGACAACAGGAAGCAGCTCAGGAATGACACAGAACTATATCTAAAGCTAAGCTGCTGCCTTGAGTTCAGATTGGATTTCTGGATACAACACAACCCACTCATCAAAACCCCGCAGCTGCCTCATTTCCTCTGTTGCCGTTTACAGTTTCCTGCTGCTCTCCAGATCTCAGTTATGAGTAAAAAGAAAAAAAAAAAAAAACTGTTACATTCTCACAGCCACACCTGGCAATCCAGAGCGCACTTGGCTGTAAAACGCAGCACTTTTGCAGATGTGATGGGTGGCGGGGGCCCCCGTGTCCCTGTGCCTTACAACACCCAGGTTTTCACGTTGAGCCGCCGTGTGTGTGCCCATTTAGGTGATAGCTTGCACCGTGATGTGTGTGTTGAGCGAAAAGAGAAGGAAGATGAGCGAATAGAGGGCGCTTTGTTTGCTCCGACTCGCTCGTCCTTCTCCTGCTGCCCAGATAGAGGCCTGCTGAGTTCACAGCCTGCTGCCCACCACACTGGGCCCACACACACACACGCACACCCCTACACACACACTTCTTCTACACAGAACCTTGTCTGCTGCCACTGCCGTTGCCATGGGAACCCCTGGGCACGGTGCCGTGATCAACAAGGCCCGGAGCTGCTGGGGCGCCATGGCAGCGACCTGGCTGGCACACATACACATACACGCACACCCCCACACACACACACACCCCAGTATGCTGTGGCACAGAGAGATGGAAAGGGACAGACTTGAAAAGGCTGGAAGGAGGAAGAGTTCTCAGTAATGAGGAGACAGAGAGAGTTGGTCGGAAAGGAGGAAATGATGTAACAAACACGCTGAGCTCTGCGACGTCTAGACGGCGGCGAAACCCAGGCCAGTCCGGACGGACGTGCTACAGCTGCCGCCGAGGCGGTGCTCTGTACAGTCGGCCTGCTCTCTCTGTGGAAACAAGTGAACTAGTTTAGTTGTGATTAACCCCAAGAAGAGGGCTGCCCACTTGTGCGTGTGCATCTTCCGCCCATTAGACACGCAGCTCGGAGTCGGGGAAAGAGAAGGAGACGGTGAGGACAAAAAGGTAGGGTGGATGTAATGAGTGAGAAGAATGGAGAGACGGCGACAAAGAGTGGAGGAGAAAAAGAGAGCGAGCGAACGAGCGAGCGAGGTGCCAGACGGGCTGTGGGGACTTAGGGCAACAAGAGAAAAAACAATTACAGCTCTGCAGCTCCGTCTCTTTCCCCCCTCCGTCTATCCAAACCTTCTTCTCGCGCTCACACAGCACAGGGGACACACACACAGCACCAGCTCTAGGCTGTCTGGATTACAGAACACACTGCCTCTGACTTGTTCTCGCTCGATGACAACACATCCTTTTTATCGTTAGTGAGCTAAAAAATGGAGCTGCATTCAGGGCGCCACAGGATTTAGACTAATCACCTGAAGGTTGTTGAAAATATTCAAAGAATTCAGCCATTATCATCTCAAGCTGTTACGATCCATCAGAGTGGAGTTAAAGCATGACTCTGATTGCATAGTTTACTACGCACATCCTAGGTGGACGAAGGAGTGTTACAGGAGATCCTTCCTTACAGTAGCATTCCAACTCTAGAACCATCAACCCCATAAGTGTTTACATCCTTGTTGCAGATTATTTGTTTTGTCATTTATTGTATATAGTTTGTTCTTTTAATGTTCATATATGAGTGGCACGCTTATATATTTTCAATGGAGGGTGTCTGACTAACTGAAGTTAATCCTGATTTTTAGTCAAAAACCACATCTCAACAAAATAAAGTTTTGCTACATTATTGAATAAGTAGACATATGAGCTCAATAACAAAGATATTTTATTGTTTTTAATTTGTTATTTAGGTTATTCAACCATAAGATTGGTGCAACGTTTTATTCTATCCATTCAGCTTTCCAGAGTTTCAGAATCCCTGTTCATTCATGGATCTTCTTCAGAAATGGGGGACGTTTATGCTGCTGCTACATTGAGATGCTATTTTAAGCCTAAATAGATTCACTTTAGCACAACTGGAAAACTGAAAAAAATCAAAAAACTAACCATCAGTGCACCAAGACAAGTAGCTTCGTCATCCATGGCTGTTGTCTTTGAATGACAGGTGTGTCAAATTTACAAGAGTACCATAAACACGTGAAAACAGAGGGTCTGGCAGTTTTTGCATTTAAGAAAAGACAAAAACAAAAAAGTGATCAATTGCATCAACATTTTTAATTTGTCAAAATATGTGTAGTTAATTAATCCAGATGAACATGTTAAAGTCCTGGCCCTAGGAACTTTCTGTGTTTTTGAAACTTATTGTTTGTTTTCTAGGTCTGTTTAAAATTGCTATCTTAGAAAGAACTTTTAATTTGAAATTGTATCCAAAAGTTCTGACCAGAACCTTCGTATGTTTAAAAAAAAAAAAAAAAAAGTGATTGTGTTAAAATGTTCAATTAACTTAGTTTCTTAAGCAAAAATTAAACTGCCATTGAGCCGGTAAAAGGGCCTTCTTGTCATTCTTTGCTTTGTTTGCAGATGTCCCTTGTGCATCAGATTTAAGGGTGTACCAGAAACGTGAAACAAAGGTTCCAGCTTGGGACACTTTTATGTAAAACAAAAAAAACAAATGCAATCGATTACATTAACATTTTTAATCTAAGTAATTAGTGAATCAAAATAAATGCGCTAAATTTCCAGCCATATCAAATACACATTCACATTTTGTACATTTTTGAATTAACCTACTCTGTTGCACATTCCTGTGGACCGGAGTACAGAACTACACAGTATGTTGAAATATTGCCCCCTGTACAGTATTTTGCTCCTTATTGAGTTTTCATACGTCTTTGTGTGAATCTACTTGCTCTCATAGCCTGGCGCAGAAATTTCCCCATTGAGAGACAATAATATTTCTATTCTCAGATTCCAACAGACCAGTTCGGCCATTTTTATCCACCACATGAATTCCTCATTCTGCATACCACCACGTTGTCTCTCCTGCCCCTTCCTCAAACAAAGCTGAACTTTGATTACTGCTGATGCGGCCCATAATGATCAGACCTAATGCTGAGGCGGCGATAAATGGCTACTTTGGCTGGTGAGGAGGCCTGACGTAGTCGTATCATCTCCAGCTGCATGAATATAACATTAATAAGACAGGGAAAAGGCTAGGCTGTGATAACATATCATGAATATTACAGTGTCGTCTAATATTATCAATATTCCAGTGCTGTAATATTCATGAAGAGCGGTAAAAGGGGAGAGGAGGGCAGTGTTAAAGAATTCATTGGCTTGCTGAGCCGTCACATGCTCATGGTCTGCGGTTTCTCAGGTGAATGTGTGACTGGGTGGACACGATCAGAGCCAGACAGGACAGTGTCTGAAACACCAACCCCTCCCCCCATCCCACTCCTCTGCCATGAAGCCATACTGACTGCACTCTGAATGTCTGAACCAGACTGGAGGGTCAGACTGATGTCAGGGTCAAAGTGTACAAGCCTATGTGTGTGTGTGTAGGATGGTAATCGGGGTCAGCTGGGGTTGCTGTGCAGGAGGGGAGCAGAATGCGTGTGTGTGTGTGGGGGTGTGTGTGCGTGTGTGTGTGTTTACTTTTAGAGCTCTGTATGCTGCAGGATGGTGAGCTGCTGAAATGTAAACTGCAGTCTGATGGAACATAAAGCTGTTTAGTAAAACTGTGGAGACGATTCATCTTCTCCGTGTGCAGAAAGTTCCATCAGCTGCAGGAAGAGTTGATTGGTCTCTCCTTCTGGAGACACTGAGTCACATTTTGGACCACTGCTCATTTCACCACTCCGTACTTACGCAGTTCTGGTTGCTTCCCACCCAAAAAACATCCAAGTCTGTCACAATAAGCAATTATTCAATTAATCAATTAATAGCTTGATAATTTTCCATTCTTACGACTAATATTTTTTGATGGGCAATTTCATTTACAGAGTCGTCCGATTAGTTTTTTTTATGATTCTGGTTGATTTTAAAATTTTAAAATTAAAAGATTTTTGGTGAAAACCATGTGTCATTTCCAAATCGTGCACAACTTCGAGTTAACCAAGTCGCATGAAGTCCCAACTGAATTTTGTTGTTGTAAAGAATCAAAACTCCAGTGGTGTGAATACGTTTGCAAGAAAGTCTAATCATCTACATTTGGTGGACAGTTTTCTTTGGACTGTGTGAGCTCACTAACTTTACATCTGACATAAACTACAGCGGAGTGGCTAAGTATCAGGCCTAGTCAAGCTGCAGAGCTCCTGTATTTTTGCAGTGTTGCTGCTGGTGAAGGCCAAAATGTGAAAATATGATCTGGCAGAACAGAATCAAGAAGAGAGAGGAAAAAAAGAAAAGCTAAGCAACACAAAAATAATTTGAAAGCGGCAGCCAATAGCAGCCAGACTGGCATAGCGGCAGAGAGAATTAGCCATGGAAATAAAGAACATAACTCAGACTGGAGGGAGACGGAGAGATTGGCAGAGAGGGGAAGAACGATAGAGGGCGGAGAGAACGAGGTGCTTGGAGGCTGCATGCAGGCTACATGCCTCCTTCCTCAAGATGACGAGGAACTGTGGGAACAGGAGGAAAGTAGTGGGATGTTGCATCTTCTGACAGGCACGTGTTCGTTTGGTCAAACAGGAACCCCTCCGGCCCCCTCTCCATTCCTCTCTGGTTACCACACACCTCCACACTCGGATTCATGGCGCAACTCTGAAACAGGTTTTCAACATCAGGGGGTGTGCAGACACCTCGCAGACGTAGGCTGCACGCTGCATATGTGCTGCAAACCCTGGGTGGCTGCTGTGAGTGGCTGAAGCTAGACGGCAGGAGAGGCTGTGGGTGGAGCATGGGAACGGACCGGAGCCGAGCCGTCTCCTGGGGTAACGGGGAGGTACTGGGATCAGAAAGGCTGCTGCTGGGACAGTGGGGGGAGTTTAAACCAGCTTTAACTAAAGCTACATGATCAGGTATTAACTAAGGCTGTCATCTTTAACGCATGAGATTAATCACAAGTTAATACTACATAAAGCAGTGAAATCAATCTACCCATCTTGACCTAAAAGCCTCTCTCCATCAGTGGGTTATCTAGTTCACAGTAGCTGTACACAAGGAGCGACAAATTACAGCAAAAGATGAAACTATTCCATGAAAACAGCAAAGGTTGAATATTTTTCAACTTTCTCAGGTTGCAGCATTAGCCCTGGAGAAGGACATTTCTAAATGAATGCTTAAAACTAAATGACTTCCTTTAAACCTTCCTGAATTCAAAAACCCTGGACAACTGAGAACGTTAGGATGTTTGGTCAATTAAACATTTTTAGAAAACGTGCATACAGTGGCAGTTTTTTATATGGGCAGTTGCCCAGGGCAGTATCAGAAAGGGGTGGGGCACTCAAAAGTTAGAAAATAAAATATATCTCATCTGCCAGTTGTTCCCTCAACAAGTTTGGTTCTACTTGTTGTACGCATGTGTAGGGCAGGAAGTTTCCATTGAGTACTGGAAAACTACATGACCTGTAGTGCAGCAGAAGGAGGGGCTTGCTCAGATCACCGCAACTGTGTACATATTTATATCCCAAGCTTACAAAGTTAGACAAAAAGATTAATCATGATTAGTCACAGCACCAGAGTGTGATTTATCTGAATCTTTTAACTGACTGACAGCACATACCTCAACCAGCAGTGTTTAGAAACATCATCTGGTATGACCTGCTCAGATCTGACCGTCTACTGAGTTCGTTAGCCAAACTTTGACCGTCGTTGAAAAAGGTTTGCATATGAACTGTTTGAAACAGTTCAGAAAGGTTAGTTTTTGTGGTTCTAGTTACTCCAAAAGCTAACATGACTTCGTTAATAAACAGAATCAGTTTTTTTGTATTTTGTATTTCTTTTAAGAAGATGTTATTTATCTGTAAAAAAAAAAATATGTATTCTTGCTCTACACGATGAAAAAGTGTCTATCTGCATCAACCACCTATGCTTGCACTTTGGACACCCATGCCCTAAACACGACAGCTAAAGTCATCAGCTTTAGTTCCCAATCAGCACAAAGCCATGAGAGAAACTTTGATACGTTCCCAACATCCAGAATTTATCATTAGGAAATGAAAAGTTTTATGTGTCAGAAAAAAAATCCAACATACCCATTAGCTGTAATAACTCTACCATGAAACACACAAAGGTTTTATTTTTGCATCCCTGTCTACAACGTTCCTGACTTCCATTTTAAAGAAAGACGGCCCCTCAGCCGCAGCATATGCTTGTGTGGCAGTTTTTCAGCTATGACTCACTGTCACATTGGCTTTCTCTCCTCCAACGGGGACCGTCTCTCCGACTCTCTATTTTAGCCTGTCCTCTTTCTCTCTCATTATGTCTGTCCCTCTCTGTGTTTGTCACACTCCTCTCACTCTATTCCATCTGCATTTTTTTGGTTCAACCCCTCTATCCTTCCCTTTCATCATCCATTGCTCTTCTCCTCCTCCTCCTCCTCTTCTTCTTTCCCTTTCAGCCTCTTCTGTATCCCACCTCTTCTCTTTTCCATTCACTATATATACACACACTTTTGTCATTATTTCTGCCTCCCTCACTTTGAATCCCACCTCCTCCTCCGTCTCCCACTTCTTCCTCCTCTCCAACTCCCTGTAACTCGGAGATGAAGGGGTGTAAACATGTCTTCCACATGCGGTCTCATTGTGCTGAGCCAACAGAGCAAAACAACCACGCTTAAGTTGCTCAATAGGCTTCGGCGAATGACTAGAACCTCCTCGTCCTCCCATTAGTCGCTCTGGCTTTTTTTTTTTTTTGCGGCCCCTTCGGGTTGAGATGCATAACAACCATGAAGCAATGCCTGGCAGGCAGGATTAGGCAGGAGCGGGACGGAGACAGAAAGGAGGGGAAGGAAAAGAAAAAGAAAGCAAGAGCAAAAAGACAGTGAAAGTGAAGCGGGGATAAGGAGTCTGGGAGGAAGGCAGAAAAGAGGGAGTAGTGTGTAAGTGCTAAGTTCTACAAAGCAAGATTAAGGAATGTATAAGTAGGAGCGG
Source organism: Girardinus metallicus (assembly GCA_903067095.1). Classification (NCBI taxonomy): domain Eukaryota; kingdom Metazoa; phylum Chordata; class Actinopteri; order Cyprinodontiformes; family Poeciliidae; genus Girardinus; species Girardinus metallicus. Next base: position 10,058 of record CAEGAE010006049.1, on the reverse strand, counting down.
GAAGGGGGGAAAAAAAATAGAAAAAGTTTTCCCCTCGCTGGTACGCTTTGCTGTGACCGCAAGCTGAACTTTAGAGCGGTGCTGAGCAACAGCTGCCGACAACAGAGAGAACTACACACAGACACACGCACACAAAGAAGAAAAGGTAGACAGGCTGGCAAGACCTGGGGTGGGAGGGGTGAAGGAAGCGCCTCGCACTAATGATAGCGCTGGTTTCTTCACGTGTCGGGATGTTTTAGCGTTGTTGACAGCGGCGATGCACAGATGAAGCGTGCCAGAGGAACAGAGTGAGTTCAAAACAGAAGGGAAGACCGTTAGAAGGTGAAGAACAACTAGTGTCTTTCTGAGAAAAAAAAAAGCAAACCTGGCTCACTCAGGGAAAAAGGAAAGGAAGAAAGAAAGAAAAGAGTCCACCCTGCCAGCCAGACGGTGCAGAAACATGGTGTAAGTGATGCCTCGGCAGCTGACAGCTTCACACAGCTGGCACAGGGGCAGGAACGAAGGGAATTTTACAGCCCCGATGCAGGAATTTACAAGTTGTATATAGGTCATGACATCACTGGCTGAGGGTTTGGTGCATGCCGGTCTTTCAGCTGTATTTTGGAGAATGAAAGGCTTCTGGCAGTGCAAGTTCTGTCGCCCTGCGAAAAGGTGAGGAGAGAGATACTTCATAAAGTGTTAGGTGGGAAGGTAAACCGAGCCGTCTGGTTCCGACCACTTCTCAAACTTCCACAAGTAGAAACTCACAGGAACAAAACCAGCAGCAGCCAGGGAGCGCCAAACAGATGTATCGATCAGAAGATCTGCAGCAGGTTGGAGTGACTGCAGGAAAACAGTTTGATGGAGTGTTCAGGTGGGCTGACCTTGATGCTGTCAAAGAAATCTATCAACATCAATATTTTTACTCCACACACTGTTTTTAGATTGTCATCTTTATTTTCTTGAAATTTCTACCAGAAAAATTGCGGCTTCCTCTGAACGCTGTGTCTGTGCCTTTAATTCGTCAGGGGTTCGGTTCTAATCGTCTTTGTTGCCGTTTCACAAAAAGCCTGCCAGATGTACCGCTTGATAGCTCTATAACGAGTGGGGATATAAAAGTCTGGAAGGTTTCATAACGACCCTCCGCAGCCCAGCGGCTAGCATTAGCAGCAGCAGGGATGAACCCAGAAGTAGGATTCATGGCTTTAAGCTGCTGATGTAGACACATCTACTGCTTCCCTATTTTCTCCTGCACGTTGGGTTGATTATTTAACTGAATATATGGTGTCAATACGAAAACATTGAGCAAAAAAATCCTAAATGACACATACAGTTAAGTTACAGTTTATTTTATTACACTTTTAACTAAAACACTCATTTATATTCTCTGGAGTTCCACTCCAGACCGGCTAATTTAGTTCCACTTTAATATCTATATTAAGTAGCAATATTAACATGGGTATCGGCCGATGTTAGTTATTTTTTAACATATCGGCATCGGCCCGACAAAAATAGTAATAATACTACTGATAATAAGTAACAGCAGATATTTATTTCCATCTTATTGCTGTTTGTAAACGTCTTTCGGGTGGAGGAGGGGCTGGCCATGTTTGGCCATGTGACAGTGATGCAGTGCAGGATTTGGGATTTGTGTTTAACTGAAGCAAAGGGGTAAAGTAGGTATAGATAAAATGGGTAAAATGTCAGCCATCGGCCATAACTGCAATATTAACGTCAGATATCGGTACGGGCCAAAACTTTTCACTTTTCAGTGAATATTAACATATGCCATCTGAACACCCAGTCTTTTCAAGATTTTTAAGTTATAAATACATGTCACTTTATTTTGTTGGATGCAAAAAACAACGTTAAACCAGCCAGATTTTTGAAAACTAATCATCGACAGTTACCCTGATGTTAACAATTTGGAAGGGCAATCAGAGAAGCAGTAGTTGTAGAGGGTTTTTAAAAACTTTTCCAGCTTCACTATTGTAGTGAGAATGACTACTGACAAGTAGAAAACATTCAACACTGTAAAACTTCTCCCTTAATATCCCAGAAATGTTTGCCCAACTCAGTCTGATGCTGGTATGGTTTTTCCACCCTGTTGGCAATTACTCTACCATATACTCAGGTTGTTATAAGATGTAGGTGTTGGCCCAGTCAAAGTCCACACCTCAACCTGTCGCTGTGGTGGGACTGTAAGAGAGTCAAATGGCTGCAAAACTCAGTCAACTGAAGCAATGTTGTAAAGAATAGTAGACCAAAGTTCTTCTGCAGACACTAAGCAGATTACTCTCATCTAAGGCCGCTTTGCAAGCAGTGGAATCGTGTTCTGGCCTTACTCATTACATATGTTTTACCATGACTGGTGGATCTTTACCAAGTGTATTATTGTATTATTTTGATAACTCCACTGGCCCCATCTGGGAATAGCACAGAGAAAACCACTAAATGAAGGTTTCTTGTTTTTCTATTTATTTCTGGACTAGCGCCCAGGAGGCCCAGTTCCACTTTAGTTCTTAACTGTACACAATTCAGCATTTAGTTAGTTGCCTTTAAATTAGGGATGCACCCATCCACTTTTTTCATTTCTGATACTGATATTTGAGGTTTAGCATGGGCCTATACCTAAAAACAGTGGTGAATTGACTTAAAGCATGTCTTTCTTGACTTAAATGTACTGAATTACAAATTTATTGATAACTTTGCACCAGTACAGGACACTTAAATACACCAGTAGCTTCACAAGCTTGGTCAAACAGTAAAAGCAATACAACTGTAATCTGCTAAGTCAGTGTAACTAGAAGTGGAACAGCCAATGGAAAATAAATAATAAAGAAACCGAAAGTGATAAAAACAATAGGTTGACTACCTTGGTAAAAATAAACAGATCTTCTTTCATGTGATTCAAAACTGCAACTAGGAATTCTAAATATAATGAAAAATAGATAATAAAGCACAATTAGACTGACTAGATCTATCCTTATGGATTGGGCACATTGTCATATTTTTTCTTCAATATCAGGACTGCTCTAGATCTTAATATCAAATTGGTACATCTCTGTTTTAAATGTCACTCAAGTACGATGCACACTGTAATACCTGTACCCTTTACTTGCTTAAAGTAGGGAATTTTGGCTGGTGTCAAGAGGGCAGAGGTCAGATGGAGGCCGTGCTTTAGCACTGACCTCAGGAGACACTTTAAAAACAACACTAATTCCTGGTTCATCAGCTGAACGTTGCTGCAGACTCTGTTGGAGTCCAACAGCACTTGGACATGTGATCCAGCTCCGTGATATTTAACCACACCGGTTCACGTTTGCGGTCTACTACGGGAGGAAAGCTATCCGACGGTAGTCGGTGAAGTCACCGTTCGGAATCCACACCCACTACAGACACGGGTGTTTGTGATCCGCTGGGTTAATCTGGCTGACAGATGGGGCAGGCCGTGGGTAAGCAGAGGGTAAGCAGGGGCCGTGTACTGTAATAGTGCCGGGACGGGCACTGGGCCGGGCCAAGCCGGATGCTGTCACTATGACCTATATTAATAATTTACACACAGGATCTCCATGCTGCTCAGACTGGGAGCCCTAATTATCATTAGCAACACTAGCCAGAAGACACACATGCAAGCCTCCAGGAAGCTGTCAGAGAGGGACAAACCCTTTGCCGTCCCTTTCCTCGTCAAGATGTCCCACGCAAAACGACAGAGGAACTGCTACAAAGTCTACAACTTCCTTTTACTCAGTGATCAATTATTTCCATGACAACCAGCTTCAGGGTGAACACTAAACTTGTTCCCCACATAACTTTCAAGTCAACATGATTACATAATCACACAGACTGAAAACAGTCAGTTTACCAGGGGCTGCTTTCCGGTGCGGATGCATCTGCAACCGGTGCACCAGACGGTATTTTTGGTGCTGTGTTGGTGTACCGAGTCTTCAGTGTCAGCACCGTTAACCTTGATGTTCTTTCCAAACATAATGCCGATCCATAACACTTTGCATAACAAGCATCAGAGGCACTTGCCAAGAGGGAAGGAGGAAGCAAAGACTGAGGTGGAAAGAAAGAGAAATGCTGCGTTATGGTTGGGGGTTGGGAGTCAGCACAGCAGGCTAGACTAGACCAGACAGCCTCTTATCTTCCTGACCCCCCGTCTGAGTCTGTGTGTGTGCGTGCGTGGGGGTGTGTGTGTGTGTGTGTGTGTCCAACAGTGTGTCCCCCTATCCCCAAGCCAGACAATAGAGAAGGCCCTGTGCCTGATTGGGGTCAGCTGGTGGCTGCCGAAGGGTGGAGGAGGAGGCGGTGGTAGCAGAGGGAGATGGGGGTGGGAGGTACGTACCAGACACCACTGTCTGACTTGTGTGTCTGGACTTGGACGATGACGGACTTTAAAAAAAAAAAAAAAAAAAAACACACAGACACACATACAGACAGCCAGCCAGCCCTCTGAATTGCTAATGAACAGAGAGGAGCGGCGAGACGACAACAAGGCTGTGGCTTCTCTTCCTGTCTCCCACATTTGTCCTGAGCCACTTGACTCCCTGCTGTGTGGTTAAACTGGGTCAAATTCTGAAACAAATATATATGAGTGAGATTAATAACTACTGCAGTGCCCTTCTGTGGTTACTGCAGAATACCAACAGAGCGGAATTTATATCTTAGACAATCCTTCTCAGGTTTCAGCCAGCTGACCCAAACTGTCAGCATAAGATCAAAAACATCTGGATGGGATGTTTAAGACTGACCCAGGAACTACCAAGGGTCAAGCATGCATTTATCTACAAGATACTACAACCAGCGTTTCACTGAGAAGGAACTCTTGTAATGAGCTCAGCAGATGCGTAGTTCCACCAGGTGTTTGCTAATTGCTGCTGGCTAGTCTGAAGGATCTTACTAGGAGAGGGGGTGGTGCTCTGTGAGGTGGAAGATTGGAAACTTGGAAATTGCAGCTCTGAGGAGGAGCTTTGTCCTTGAAGGCGGTGCTAAGTCAACCTGGCGTTCTGTACTGCTGAATGGTTGCCATGGCGATTATAAAATTTCTCAAACATGCATGAAAGAATTAAGTCAACACTCCTGGTATGTTTTTGGTGAGGGATTAAAATCATAACATGATGTAAATCTTAAAAAAGCCAATTGAACATAATAATGCCCCTTTAAAACATTTTTCCTTCCCCTTCACAATCATGTTGGTCTATCCCAAAATATACCCACTAAAGTTAAAGTTTGTTGTACTGCGACATAATATGAAGAAGTTTAAGGGATATGAACACTTGTGCAAGGAGCTCTGTTCTCAGTATTAAGAAGTTGCTAAACCATCGGCCTTTCTGTCCGAGTCCACTCACCCACATCGGGCTATTGATCATAAAGGACTCATGCAAAACATTTCCTTGGAAGTGATATGAAAATAGTTGGCTGTTGGTGCCTCAGGAGCAGTCAGCAGAAAATGTTTTAAATGCTACTTAAAACACTCGAGGTCCTGTACTGCTGTAATCACAGAGGCTTGTGAACCGCCCCCACCCCAGCGCCACGCCACTGGAATCTTTTCCATGTAAGCCCCCTAAAATCCAAGGAAAACCCTTCTAACCACTTGAAGAGACATGCCGTTATTCCTCTGTCTGGGTGTTCCAGCTCAAATAAACAAACAGATTAACAGAAATCTGACAAACAGTGGGTGGTGCAGCATTTCCATTTTTTTTTATTTTATTTTATTTTTTTCATCAGTTGGAGCTTGCATTGTTTCATACGATGCACCATTAGTAATTTCAAAGCACGGAGGTTCGCAGAGGCTAATAAACACGCCAACCATTTCATTTGTCTGAATGCTGGGAAAAACTAATCAACAACAAGCAGGGGTGGGGGTGGGGGTGGGGGGAGCTGCCTTTGTACTGTCTGCCAGCACGTCTGCAGAACAGCATCTTGTTTGACTGTAATAGCTCCAATCCAGGCCCACAAACATGGAGTCAGAAGAAAGGAGCTCTTTAACATCTCAGACAGTCCAACTGCGTGTAAATAGATGCTGACAGAGACATCGGACCACTACAGCCCTCAACTTCCAACACCACCACCATCCTCCTCCAACAGGCATCAGTGTCGTTCTCTTCCTTGACGGATGGGTCTGTCCTCAAACACACTACAAATACAAATCTGTCACAGTCCCAAGGGCATTTTGGGAACTCGGGGAGTAGGTCTGGGCCGTGGCTGAGAGTGTGTTGGGGGTGCAAAATCTAGACACAAAGGGAGTCCCGGTAGCCAGTGATGACACTGGAGTGCTGAGCAGAGAGACCAGAGCTAACCAAGTGCAATTTTTGACAGTGAATAGAGTTTACTGACTAAAGTTAGCCTGAACGGAAAAGTGAGAGTACGAGAGCTCTGGCAGGGTTCAGAGCTGCCAGGGTGTCACATCCAGTTCACAAAACACCGACTGACACAGCATACAATATAGGAACGTCAAGTTCCTTCCTTTACTTTTTGTCTGGAAAGCCTAACACCTGTATGAAAACGCCACATAAGCAGGTGGCATCGGCAGTGTTTATACAAGTCGACCAGTTATTCACAAAACACAAAAACCTTGAAAATATCTACTTGAATTACATCTAACATAGTAGAACTGTACTATAGAACCTGTGTTATAATGAACCATGATTGCAATATCACAATTCTAGGGGTCAGCCTGGATTACTTGGTATGATATCATGCCTTTATGTTTGCCATATGCTAACTGCTCATACCTCATGTATATGTTAGTGGCTGATATCCTAAAGCTCAGAGACGTGGGGAGTTATGCTAAAGAAAAATGAAGGTTAATTACTATTTCAGTAAAAAAAATTTTCTGAACTTGTGCATCCCTAGGATTGAGGTATATAAATGTTTCTTTTTGGGTTTTTTTTTATTAGAGTTTCAACCCAGCAAAAACATTTCATCACTATTCCTGTGACTCCAGATAAACTGCAAGAGACTGGAGTTTTCTCTACCTGTATGGAGCATAGAATAACGCAGCACTGCCCCCTCCCCACCTGTTGTTGCCGGTTAGTTGGCTCAGAGAAGACTCCCAAATAATATTTGTGGTCCAAAACAAGATGGACTAGAACCTAGAAAAAGGCTTTACCCAACTCAGACTTTTGGGAACTACTACTACTAACATTTGTTGGGTGTTTATTCTATTCTTTGCATTAGCTTATAACATAAAATGACAACTAAATTGAATTAAAATATAGTTAAAATCAAAATATTGTAATTTTTTTGCAACAGTGTGTAAAGCATTTGCTTTAAATAACAAAAATTAAACCATGCTAATAATTTTTGTTTGAAACTTTTGTTTAAATACCGTGAAATAATGTTGGTTTCTTTTCAATTCATCTGGTATTTCCAACATCGAGGTCCTCATTCAGTCAGAATCTGAACCCGACCCTTATCCAACGAGCCCAAAGTTTCCAAACATAACAGTAAAAACTAAATATTGATTTGAATCAAGTTAGAATGAAACAACTGTCACTTAAACTCTTTCTGTAAATAATCTCCTGGTCTTGAACATGTTTGCAGAAAAAAAAAAAAAAGTAAAAAGTCACAACTTCCTCAGGCCAGCAGAGTGACTCTATGTAAACCCTGAGGACCCAGAAGTGTGGAACTGTGCACCACTACATCCTGATGTTTAACAAGGAACTCCTTATTGCTCAAATTTTATGAACTGCCAACTCATTGCAACAAGCCGTCCGCTCAGGAAACCTGGTGAATTATTTAAGGCTCCAGAGAGACCCACCAAATATGTGCAGAAATCCCTGTGCCCTCAAATTACTTACAAGAGAAAGGACTTTTTTTTTCTGTAAAAACAAACAAAAAAAAAAAAAAAGTCAAAATCTCCCCTTCACCAAAGGTGCAAAACTTTCCATTCATACCCAAAGTCATAATGAACTTCTCCTTTAAACAAAAGCTTGCCTTAGGTTTAATTAATAACGAAACTGAATAACAAACTGTAAAGTTACTTTTGTAAATGCACCAACCCAAACCACAGAGCAAGAATGTTCTCAGAGTACTAAGAAATGTAGCTTTCTGACACAGACGGTAATAAACAGCTGAGGCTGCATGTATCTGGAAGGAAATGTCTTATGCATAACACCTCACTGAGTTTCAGGTGGATGATCTGATCGCTGCAGACTTAACAGTTCCATTTGCAGACACAAAGACAGTCATACGTCAAAGACAAAAAATAAAAAAAAAGGCTACCAGGACGCAGGAGGGGGAGGGTGACATGTGTTTACTTTAACGCCTAAAGAGATGATGCTGGAAAAAATTTGAACTATGATTTGGTAGACTGCACAATATATTGTTAATTTATCAATAGCATAACATGCATATCACAAAGAACTGCTAGCGCTGCAGTAACTGTTAGCTAATTATTCAAGTCTTTGGCAATCAGCCGCACTATGCAATAATTGTAAAAAGCCGTCCGCTCAGTGCAATAATAGATGTTAATGCATCTATTATTGCATTAGCACAACATCTAATGCAATAATAGATGTTGTGCTGCTTATTGTTTGTTGTTGAGATATAGAGATGATGAACTGGTGAAGTCATTAAAGAATTATAACCAAGTGTTTTTACTGCCAAAACAACAATAAAACTTATGTTTTTGAGATGGAAATAATGGGGTTTTTTTCTCCAGTAGCAAGATAGACAACTCCTTACCTGGACTCTATGTATGCCATAACAGGATACCTGCAAGTTACAGCGAATCAAATCTAAGACTTTTTAATACCATTAAATTAAATTTAAGACCAAAAAAACATAAATATTGGAGATGTTAAAAAACATGGGAGATCCTACTGTATTACAGTCAAGCAAAGCAAAAGCAGTGAAACTTCTGGGTTCCGTTCGTGGCCATTGGCTGCAGCTTTGTGCTTCTCATACTGCATGAGGTTGGTCGGCAACAGAAGTGAGCCAGTAATGAAACCTCATTCAGCCAACTAGCAATAAATATACACTTTTGCCAGAATCGCATAAAATCTAGCTATGTTGCTAGCAAGGGTATATTAGCAGCTAGTTAGCAGTAGCCTCACGTAACCGAATGTATATACAATGTTTTGCCTCATAGAAAAGTCCTGTGAGAAAAACAACTACATACAATACAGAAGATTAAATTGCCATGCGAGCACAAAATTTATGACTTGTGATTAAAGTATTTCAGGTCAACTTACGTTTTGTTAAGAATGCAAAACATTTTAAGGCCTTAAATTTAGATACACAAATTCAAGACTTTCTAGGGATACTCAGACACTCTGAATAAACCCAAAGAATGAAGATAAACACTTCAATTATTTACCACACAACTCATATGATTGCAACACTCACCAATATTACTACTGCATGTCTCATAGTTCAGTAATATCAACAATGCAAAATATTACTGAGTGCTTTTACTTTTTATTTTAAGAAGATGTGAAAGTATTGTTACTTTCCTCACTAAAAAAAGTCACAGTCAGAACTAGTGGTGCACAGATAAATCAGCCTCAATTTTGGGCAATTGGTGATTGACCGGTACATAAATCTGAAGCCACTGCCAACTCAGCAACTTTCTTGCTATATTTAGCAAAATTTCAAACAAATAAAATTAAAATTATAATAAAAAGAAAAACAAAATCAGTGTTGGGTAAAATTTCCATCAGCAAGCTTTTTAAAGATCAGTAATCTGCAATCAGCCAGAAAACTACAATCAGTGTTGTGGTTAAGACCACCTAACCCAAGACCAAGACAAGACCAAGACCAGAGTGTATCGAGACCGAGACAAGACCAAGATTTTTAGGGTCCGAGACCAAGTCAAGACCAACACAGAGGGAAGTCCAGACCGAGTCAAGTCCAAGACCAGCCCCCCCACTCATATCAGAAACCATCACGCTCTGGACCATTAACAGTTGAGGCAATGCCTTGACGGTAAATAATTATGTTCAACAATGAACACTGACCAAAGAGCAACAAGCAAGAAGTAACCAAGCACAAGGTGCTCACCGTGACTGTTCTCTCCCTCTCTCCTGCTACATGAAGCCAGGTAGTCTGACATCATGACACACATTACAGCT
>CAEGAE010006047.1:0-35875 GCA_903067095.1 Girardinus metallicus | reverse complement strand
ATCTGGAACAAACTTCCAGAAAACTGTAAAACAGCTGAAACACTGAGTGCCTTTAAATCTCGACTAAAAACCCACCTATTTAGAGTTGTTTATGAAACATGATCATTTATGAATTTAATGAATGTTTTGATTGTTGATTCTGTTGCATGACTTTGTTTTTATGTTTATGATGTAAAGCACTTTGAAATCCCTTGTTGCTGAAATGTGCTATACAAATCAAATTTGATTTGATTTGATTAAACGATGCATATGAGTATCTATTCTTAAAAGTGCATCATTTTTAGGTAGAACATTTGTGAAATGGTTTTTATCTTATCCTTATACATGGCCTCATCAGATGAAAGTCAGATTGTTCTTTATCATCACATCATATTGTGAAGCCATACATTTAAAACTCTATCCTGATGTTTCACATTCATCAGTGTAGTGTATATTTGATGGCGCTTTACTGATAATGACTGATGACAATCCTGTGACAGCATCCATGACTCAGTGATGACTCTTCAAAGAAGGAAACCCAATTACAAGACTGCAGGTATAAATTTTTGTGTGGGTGTGTACCAGTATGGGAGCCTCCAAGGAACTGGGAGATCGATCCAAATCATACTGGTGGAATCTCAGTGTCGGACCAAAGCCTTTCTTGTGCTGACCTCTTTCTTTACTCAGTTCTTTTCTTCCCATCTGCATCAGCTAATTGCCGGCAGGTCATGGCGTATTGAGCTCCAGTCTTCTTATTTGTCTTTGATGCGATCGCTATCTACTGTATTTGCTCCGTAGGCCTTGTTGTGGTTCACTGGGAAGTTCACGAGAGGAAATTGGAGCTTTAGTTCTTCTCAGCGTTTGTTTGTTGTGAGATTTCCTCCAACGATTGAAAGGTCGTCACTCCCCTCCACTCCCCCCATCCTTTTGAAAATGTCCATTGAGAGGACCTAATGGAGTTTTAAGGGGCTACTGCTTCTGCTTCCTCCATACTTTTCTCATCTAGTGTTGTTTTCTGTTGGCTTAACCTTTCATTGTTTTATTTGACTGGAAGCCTCTGTTCCTCATAACTTCATCCACTGTAAGAAAAGAATGAAAAAAAAATTGTGTCACTCAACATGTAAAAAATATGGAGTGTTTTTATCCAATATGTGCAAAAAAGAAAGCCGCAAAGTAGGGAAAGCAGGTTTAACTCTTCAACCTTTGACATCGGCTGTCTCAGTATGTTCAACAGACATCTTCAGCTAGAAAAGATATTTCTGATGCTAAACCTTCAAGCTGACTCAATTCTTGGCAGAGCTGGAGCAGACTGACGAAGTGCAACGCATCTGCGTTCCATCACGTTTTTAATTGAAGTTGTTGTAAATTGCTAGTCAGCTGAGACAAAGGATCTGACTATATTGTTAGGGTTGACCACTTCATAGATTTATTCTGGCTTCCAACATGACAACATTACATCGTTCCAACAAAGGCAAAATAATTGTTAATAACTTCACACAGCCTAATTTCCAAGCCAACCCATCCAACACAATCAACTGGCATTATTCGGCATAATTGCAACATTTTTCCATTTCTTATTTTATGATAAGGAACTTGAATCTAGTTTGTCTGGAAAGAATCATGAGGTTCCTTGTACATTCTTTAACCTTAAAAAAAAACAGAGTCACAAATTTTTACCCAAAGTTTGGTTAAAAACTTTGGGTTAAAGTGGAGGAAAAATGTGGGGGAAAAATGACTCAGATGTTTTAGTGTGTGTGTTTCCTTTGGATTAACAGTAAAGAAAAGCCCAGCAACCTTCATTGTCCCTCTACGGTTGATGACTGGTAAACATGTGCAAAAACACTTGAACTGCTACATAAAAAGATCCTTTGTTAACGTAAGTCCTTTTGAGTATTAAACTCATTACAAAGCCGCATACACCAAGCCATTTCTCTGGATATGCTATCTTAAATGAGACTTGGCAGACTGTTTGCCGGATCTAATTACGCAGAAAACTTTCTCCAGTGCTTGCTTTTTATACCCAAAGAGCAAAGAAAAGCACAGATAATGTGTTTTTCTTTTTAAAAACGCCACGTGTGCGCTCGTCCCGCACGTACGGAACATTTCTTGCATACCGTGTTGATCATGTTGAGCGCATGTGACTCCCATTACTCCTGTGCCTGTAAATCAGTGGCCAGTCAAAAGAAAAGTTCCACCCTGGAGGAAAGATCTGGGCAGGACATATATCCTCCACCCATGATTCTTAGTGTTCCTTTCTCTGCGACTTTAAACCCACACACAGACGCAGCCAACCTGACACACTCCCACCTCTTAATGTGGAACGGCTGTAGGGTTGACCTGGGAGGAGTTGCCCTGGTTGTAGAACCCAAGATCATTTCACTCTAAAGCCCATTTATGAACACTCGAGCCATCCACTCAAATCAATAATCTCTGGGATCAATACAGGATTATTCCTTTAAGTCTTAGCCACGCGTAAGCAGCAACTCGCACACAGGGCATCTGCGATGTCACAGTACCTGCAAAATTTTGTCAATATTTCGCCAAAGTACAAAAACCCCCACAATTTTTGCAATTCCACTAAAAAAGAAATACAATTAAAATTGCACGTGAATAAGTGTGGCAAGTCTTTAAAAAACCTGCCATGCCATCATCCTTCAACTACTTCCTGTCGTCTTCTTTGTGGTTTGTGCCAGTGGCAACTTCTGACTTTCTGTTTCTGCTAAAATGTTATTAATACACACAAGACTTATGTTAAAAAAACTGCATGAGTATTTGACATTTATATTTTGATATTTTATGAAATTATTGTTGCTGTAGGAACATAGTGCAGTTTTCTTAATGCGGATGATTTGACTTTTTGTTAACTTCTCTCTCAAAAACAACTAAAGTAAATATCGCGGATAAAATGGCTCGTTCTTAGGAAGACGTACATTTTCTAAATTTGAACGGGTCTTTGAGGTGAACGGATCTTGAAGAATTGCCTCACAGAGCCGTAAGTCCCGTCTCTATCAGAGATACAACAACGACACTACATCAACTAGAAAAAAACGCTAGCTGTGTCGTAACCACCTAGAAACTGTTTAGTGTGAGACCACATGCAGGTTTGTGATTTCAAATCATAAATTTGGTCTGCCTGAAATCCGAGGTCAAACGTTGGGTCAAACTTCAAAAGCTCTCTCAAGTAACTCAGAACAGTCCCAGAAAACAACACGTTTCTGCTGAGCCTGCCAACAGTAGTGGTGCGATCTAGTGCCGCCAGTCTGTAACTCCTTTTGCCAGCTGTATTGATAAAACATTTTCATCCAAGCAATATGTCGTTTTATGTGTGCGCTCCCTTCAGTCTGGAGAAGCCAGAGTGTTTTTACTGACTCTGAAAACTGGTGCAACATAGTTGTTCAATTGCTGCTTTATGGAGTTTTCCCCTGTGTCGTGTGGTTTTATTGCGATATTACGCTGAGTTTGAGTAGCTCCAGTCAAACAGCTTGGAGAAGTTCAGCACTCTCTCTTGGTTCTGCGTAAGCACTGCTGTCGCTGTCGTCTCTCAAACCCATCTGCAGAACCCGTTTGTCCTGCTTTGTTGTAAAAGTTGTAAAAAGCTAAACCCCATATTGGGTTCATTAAAAGTGCTACGGGTTTGTTGCAATGGATGTGTGATGCTTGACATTATGATCGCTAGAGTCTATAAAAGAAAGAAAAAAAAAAAAGGCCAGCCCAGGCAAAAGGATTTTGCTCCACTGTTTTTGGTGATGTAATTATGACCATTTTTATATATGGCACGTTCCATGGTTTACACACCCTTGTTAGTTTATTTTGAATCTTAAATTTAAGTTGCCTTTGTCTCATAATAAATAAGACAAAAATAGTCATAAACTTTTTCATATTTTCCATTACAACCACATGGAGATGGTGTGTTCAGGCTCATTCACTTTTAGCAGCAAGGTGAACCTCAACCTGGTTAAATAAATGTTATGTACGTACATATAGAAACATTCCCAAACCATGATGGTGCTACCACGGAGTGGAAAAAGTTCTGTTTTGTTCTCATATTACCAGAGCTTCTTTATTTCCTGCAGCTAAGCTCCCCAACGTTGATTCTGGCAAACTGCTGCTAGTATTTCTTAAGGCTTTTGGCTACTTTTTATGAATTCCCACCAGCCCTGTTTAGTCCGCTTTAATCAGACTCTAGTTCATTTACTTAGAAAGTCAGGTTCGTTTGGGGAGGTGTGAACGCACAATTGAACTCTGACGCGAACCAAAAAAGTCCACCTACAAACGTAAGTCTGGGCTCAGTTAAAGCGAAGTCTGGTGAAGTCCAGTTCAAAAGCTCAGCTGACTGGAGATTGCTGACAGGAAGTAAACTGCAGTGTAGGGCATTCTGGGTAAATACGACCAAAGCAAATGAGCGAGCCTACGCTAGTGGAAAAAAAGGTTTGCCAAAGACATAAGAGAAATCCTAAAATCTGATGACACTAACTTTTTGTTCACATTTTGTGAAGGAAGTTGTGCTCAGTGTCTTCTTCAGAGGTTTTCATGTTGTATCATTGAGTAATTCTTGATGCAGCGCCACCACAGGCGAGGGGCTGGAACAGTTTGCTTAAAGTCTCTGGTTTGCTTAACACAAACGTTTCAATTTTGGTTCCCAATTGAACTAAGTCTATGTATATGACTATCAGGTGTGAGAACACCCTTAAATTTATGGAGTCCATGATTAATAGTCCTGTCAGCATGTTTTCCTATCTGGGCTGCGGATCTTTTTACCTCCTCCAGAAATACCAAAGGCCTCTTTGCATCTTCTTATTAATGCTCTCCTGTCACTTCGGCGGAACAGCCAGGCATTTGTACATTTGCATTTGTAACATAATCCCATTGTGAATGATGGATTGAACACAGCTCTATAACAGAGATTGGGATGTTGTTCTATAATGTAACCCTATTTGAAAGTTTCTCTCTATTCTGAGAGCAAAAGGACAGATTTTGATTTTAATCCTCTAGTTAGTGTTGATCTGTCATGTAACATTCATTACCATTTGTGGCTGTAAAACAACAAAACATGGTTTTACCAGCACTGTTGGGACTCCACTGCTGCTTCAGAGGAATAATCTCCTCTTTCCTATACTTGGGTTTCTTAAAACTGACTGCTCTTCATCACTGATTGGATTTTCCTCGCTTTCTTGCCTCGAGGAATGCTCTGTCAGTGAAACTATGTGTATGGTTTGGGTGTGGTTGCAGTCACACCCATCAATCTTGCCATTTTGCACACCACACAGGATTGTAATTTTTCTTCCAAATAA
Organism: Girardinus metallicus; assembly: GCA_903067095.1. Classification (NCBI taxonomy): domain Eukaryota; kingdom Metazoa; phylum Chordata; class Actinopteri; order Cyprinodontiformes; family Poeciliidae; genus Girardinus; species Girardinus metallicus. The sequence goes on along the minus strand of CAEGAE010006047.1, from coordinate 30,605 downwards.
CCAGCCCCATCTAATATGATTATTTTTTTATTTAGTATTGGACCAAAACTTAAGTGAAATGAAAGCTTTACAAAATTTAGTTGAATGTGAGAGGGCTTCACAGGGATGACAGACTATAAAGTTAGCAACATGTGTGAAGAGGCTTTGACTGATTATAGTTGCATACCCTGTTTTTACCTTACCACAATGTAAGCCTACCTTCAATTACGTCTGTCTGACTCGCTGTTCACCATGTGGCGTGTGTATACGTGTGTGTGTGTGTTGGGCTTCTTTACGAGCTTAGCTTATTCATTATTTAGCAGCTCCTGATGTTTTGCTTGCTCACTGCTCGAGTGTCAGGTGCCTCTTCACTCCTCCAGACTGGATCTCGTTCTGCTCTGTTTGAGTCCCCCGCCCCAGAGCAACACATTCACTCTGAAACTCTCTAGTTAGTTGTGCGTGTTGTTGGGGTACTTTTTTTTACTCACTAAGTCTAGCCTTTTTTAATTAATTAATTTATTGATTCAGCTAACTATAGATGAAATTGGGAGCGTTTGGATAATTCTCGTGGTGTAAAACCGGAGACGTTGGACCTCTCGTGAGGTAATGGAGTCGCTATCTTATTTTTTCCTATTTGTCTTTTGGAAAATCCGAGTTATGAGTAATTTTTATAGCTAGCTATAAAGAAGCAAGACGATGGTGTGTTCACATTAGCAGACTTGTGGTAAGGCGGTAAAGTTATTTGCGCAGCTGAATGTAATCTTTACTAGCCCGGGGTTCACTGGGTGCCTCTGGGAACTGCTGTCATTATTCTTGCCTTAAAGGGGCAGTATTGTGTAAAACCAACGATGCATCTTCTCAGTGCAGCGCTGGTGAAAACGTTACTAAAGGGTTAATAAGAGGAGCCATACTGTGATAACTTCCTGAAAGAGCAGGAGTTTCTTAAAGATTCAGAGGCCTAATTTCAAGGTATTATATGACAAAGTAAATTTTCTCAAGCTATATTTTATACAGACAGTATTTTCATAACAACTGAAATCAACAGTTACTTGATTGTGATGTGGACAAATTGCAGCGTGACATCACATGCGAGAGATCCCGTCCTCCAGGACAAAGCTGGAGGGCGAGATCTTACAATGTTTACGTTGGTTTTAGATGTCAAGGTGTCAACATCATGCGCTAAATCTTAAATGTACGCGTGATATATAAAAGAAAAGGGACACACTGCTTTGCTACTAACATTGCTACAACTACATAAAAAGGTCCAACGGTATCACATTTCACAGATCAGGAAGAAGTTTTAAAATTAGCAAGTGAGTGAGAAGTAGGTTAGTTATGCTAGCTTGACTTTGACAATCTTACTATGTAGATGTGCTGCAGAATTCCATACGTTTTGGTTCAATTGGAAAAAAAAAAGGCATCCCACGGATCAACTCTCTGACAGATCATCAGTAGAGCAGGTGTTTAAATTAACTAATCAACCAACACTGTGTTCAGACGATCACTGGAATCATGACACTGTAACAGACTAAATGTTCTGTTCTTGGTGTAGAAAATGTTTGCGTGTTTATTGGTGTCGCATCCCGATACACTAGTGGAGCTGTTGTCAGACAGAGAGTGAGAAAAAAGAATGCAAGTGGCTTTGAGTTATTCTTCAATCATTTTTCTGCATTATTTTCCCCTTGCTGTGGCGCAGTGCACTGAATTAATTACACCTACATCTCCAGGTTTCATTTTGTTAACTGAATTGTTGAACTGATCTGTTCTACGGCAGACCGGCTATGGATGGCGAGTAAAAGAATCGTCTTTTTGCCCTCTAGCGTTGTACACATGCGCAAAATTTACGGATGTAAACAATAACATTCGTCATGTCTATAAAATGGTACTATGTGCCTGGTAAATACATACTACTAGCCCTTTAAAGTGATACAAGATCAGTCCCAGCCCACATGTACTAGTGCAACATTTTGCAGGGTGACTTAATGCTAAACCATGAATGAAACCGTAAGTTTATACATGAATGTGTCTCTCTGTGTGTGCGTGTGGGTGCAACTTAACCCCTGTGATCTCATCTGCGTCCACGGGTTGCCTAGAAACGCTATGAAGGCATAGTATGCAACTTCCACATTATGCAAAGGGAAAGAATGCTAGCCGACCCGAACAGACAGCACCGGGTCTGGCCTTACAAGGACATTAATGCAGCCAGGAATTTTTCTAAAAAGGAACAACTTGAGGTTTTCATAAATTTCAATATTCATGCGTGCAGAAACTTTTAAGTAACTGTGACATGCTAAAAAAAATCCTGTAATGTCTGGTAAAGTCTTTTAGTATGCTTTTATTATAACTTCTCAAATATCTGATGTCAGCTTGGATAAAGGATGCATGCTTTCCCCCCGCAAATTACACAAAATTACTTTTCCAGTTCTTTTCTAAATATACTTAAAGCCTATTGCTCGGCATATTGCTTCTTGCAAAACTTGAGAACATTTTGGTTTTCTTTAGGATCAACTTAAGACCACAGCTAATATCAGATAAGGAAGGCATGTGAGGCAGGAGTGGAAGTGTGGCTGTGCTGTCAGGTAGTCTGCTTAGAGAACATTTTAAGTGCCAATAAACTCTCACTGTGTCTGTGGAGGCTGGAGAAAGAAGGCCAAAGAGATTCAGCTTCTTCGTACTTCAAAACGAGATTTAGAGCCAGTCAGACCGACTTCTATCACCTATTATTTTAAAAATTTTCCTCAATACATCTACACAAAACTACAGCTAGAAGAATGTTTCTGCTAGTGTATGCCTCTGCAAACTTTTGATAACCCCTGACCGCTTCATTTTTCATTGAAACAGGCTAAAGGAAACCGGGAAGAAGGCTTTGTTGAGTAAAACTACAGTGTCTAACAGAGAATGAAACTCCTACATATTCACTTTTTTGTCTTTGTTCCTAGCATTTAGCAATTTGAAATCTGTTTTCGAAAACGAGAGAGTTTATCAGTTGTGATGTTTACTTACAGAAGCATTAGGAAATGTCATTATGATGGGAAACATTCTCGTTTTAAGTTTTTTTAAACTTGTTACAGCGAGACAGGTTTTGTCTTAAGGATACGTGTTTAACTTGTAACAAATATTTTGTTCTTTTGAGATGTAAAAATGTCGTCACATGCCTCAAACAGACCACAGCTTCTTTAGAAAGGCATAAATGGACTCCGTTTGATTTTCCATCTTCTCATTCTGTTTCTTCTATAAGACAAAAGTCTCAAGAGGTCTTGCTGATTTACGACATTATTGTTTAAACAACATATGTTGGTGTTTAATGACATAAATCTCACAACTAATTTTGTATTTCGCTAAAACGAGAAACTTTCTCAATCTACCCAGTGTTGTGTCTCGGTATATCGAGACAGTTTAACGTCATAACGAGATTTTGCTCCTGAATTTATTTCCTTGTTCTGGTAGTTAAACATTTTCATATTTCTATCTTTTTTTTGTCTGAGCCGCGTTGTATTATTGGTGAAACAGGTTGGTCATCCACGAACCATTATATCTCTGATCCAACAGATTAACTATTGTTTCAAATCACAGAAGTTAACAAATGTCAAGTTAGAAAAGCATAGGAATAAACATCGCATTGAATTTATAACGTTATACCTGATCGGCGTGTACTGTACTGCTTTATCACCGCAAACCCAAAGAGACCATAGCTGATTAAAACAAAACTCTAAAATCTCTACGTTTCTGCAATCAAATGAGAATTTTTTCTACTGTGAAACTTTTCCAGTCAAAAACTCCCCATTCTGAAGAACTGTAAGTGACACCACACAGGGTTTGTGTCGCTTTTTTCTTACCTGCATGAATCCACAGTCCATCTCCGGCTGTCATCTTCTCGACATTTCCACTTCCTTTAACTTTTTTTTTTTATTATTATTATTTCCCCACCACTTCCCTTTCCAAACTCGGCCTCTTATTGTTTTAAAAATACACAGGGGAAAAAGTAAGAATGCGACATCTCCGTCCTCCCACACATTTTATTCCTGACATCATAGCGTGCCACGTTGAAACCTGTGACGCCACCGAGGCCCATCATCCTCCCTGAGACGTGTCAGGATGTTGACATTATTTTTCTATCATTAGCCAACCTGAGGTACAGTGCAGCTTTAGCAGAATGTGCTGTTGTGTGTCTAAAGAACAGCAAACTTATGTTTCCATCCGGGATGATGTGGACACAGAATGGGAGCTGCACGGTTTTACACCGGGTTCTGGACCTGGTCATTAACAGAACGTGGGAAGAACTGTGGGAGATGTCAAGTTTTTTTTTTTTTTACAGCTGTTACCAGAAACGACAAATGCGCATTTTACTGTTTTTGGTCCCTATGGTCAGGTGAGATGAATATCTACTCAGTCAGATGTGAAAAGAATGTAACGCTTTAAACGCTTTATGGTCCTGTTTGGCTTAAACCAGAGTTGTCCAAAGTGCGGCCGAGGGGCCACTTGTGACCCTTGAACTGATTTTGCAATTTATAATGTTACAAAGGATAGTGAGGTAATAATGATATGGCTAAAATTTGTAATCAGAGAAAAACTATTTCCGACATAATCTCATTACAATGGAAAATGTTAAATACGACACAAAGTATTTATCTTTTTTTTTTTAAGTATTTGTCTTTTTTACAATATGTACAACCACATTCCAGAGACTTTTACTGAAACATTTTCTGTTTGTACCCAAATCAGCTTTTATTTAATTTAGTGAACGTGGCTAAATATTACCAAGTGTCTTTTGAAAATGGGGACCAAAATCTTGTTTTTGTAACCGAGAGTAAATTTCCCCAATCGATCGCTGTATTTCTTCTAATACAGCAAACTTTTTAGGTTTTAGTTTTGCAACAAATAACTTTAATTTGCTTGATTTTAGCTTATATACACATATATATCTGATTTGTGACAAAGTGACAAAAAGTTTGGACACCCCTGACTTAAACAGTTTGAATAATCCTACTTTTCCAAAGCAGAAAATCCAAATATGTTGTTTTCAGTCTCTAAATGTTGATTAGATTCATAGCTGAGCAAAGTATTTACAAACTTCCCGAATTTTGGTAAACCAAGGACACATAAAATGATGGGTGGCAGCAGGACGGTTGACTCGTAGCGCGGAGGATCAAATCGAGGCCGAGTCCTCTCGGGATATGCGAGGGTATTTTCCAGGTAGTCCTGCAACCATGTTTTCTGAAAACATGGTTGCTCGGTTAAAAGGAGAGTCATAAATCGCCCCTAGGTGTGAGTGTTAATGGCTGGTTGTGAGTCTGTTGGCTCTGTGATGAGCGACTTCCTCAGGGTGTCCCCCGTCTCTCGCTCCGCAATCCTTTAATGGACGTAAAGCGGTGCATTCCTTATAACCTAAAGAATTTTGTTTTACATTAAAGTTTGTGTGTGTGAACCGGCTGACTTTCTGTTGGTATCACGGTTTCAAGGTACTAACATGTAATTTAAACAAATTAAATGCGGCCATCACGTAATGTGTTGTGGGGGAAAAACAAGAACATGAGAGATCCAAACATGCTGCAAGCTTAAAATCCTTGAGTGTTTGGGCTTCAGTAATGCTTGTGTCTTTGATCACTTCAAAGTTCTTTATTGTTTGAAGAATCTTGTCATATACAGTTCTGTTCATTAGTGTTGTAAAAATCTTACCATTCAGGTTCATTCCTTTGTATTTGGTTTCTAGTATTCTGCTCCCTGTGTGCCACACCAGTCCTGTTTAGTCCACTTTACTCGACCTCTAATTTGTTAGGTTAGAAAGTCCGGTTGGCTTGGGGAGGAGTGAATACGTAATCGAACTCCGATGCAGGCCAAGAAAGCAAGCTGGCTTTTCTAAAAACCTAGGTCTCGCTTTGGTTGAAGTAAACTGGTGTGTATGAAGCATTAGCTAGCGCAGGAAGGTATCATTGTTCTCCCAGCCAATCAAGGACTTTTATACGGTTTCTGTCTTGCTAAAATCCAAAATAGGCTGAGAGGAAATCACTTTCCATTTTGTTTTTTACATCCCAGTAAAAAACACTTTAAACTGTTGGAGCACTGTAACAGGAAATGTTTTAGTTTTTGAACCATAACATTTTAAAACCTTGATAACCAGAAACTTGCCCGTGTCTGATTTACATGAGGTTTGGTTAGTACACAGTCAAGACCAGGGGAATGCCAAAAGTTCATCACAGGGCAAACGCTGAGACAAACATGCAACACTGCCTGAAAACACCAGCTGTCACTTAAAATAGGTTTTCCAGGCCAGTGTTATCTGAGGAATGCCCTACATTTAGCTATAGTAAGATAGTGGCAAGGTTGTTGTGTCTGGACACAAAAATCATGTAGAATGAAGGTTTCTACAAAATGATTGTAATAAAGTAGTAGTGGCCTTTGTACAGTACATCACTTTGTGAAACAGCGTTACACTTTTTGATTAGGCTAAGTGTGTATTAAATGACAAAACCTTACTTTTTGTTCATTTTTAGCTGACTTGAGTCATTCGATTAATCCAGGCCGTTTCGTAATTTTGCTTTCACTTCAAATCTTTTTCCATCACATTCTGAAATAGCAGCAATTCAGTTGCAATGTAGACATTCAATCCACTGTTTGTCAGTTTTGTGATGAATGAGGGGAAACTTGAGTTGACTCACCGAGTATTAAAGCTATCGGGCGTTATATGCTGTGTGGCTTTCTCTGTCCAAGCACAAGGCCCCACTTTGAGCTAACCCACTTCATGTGTGGGATGGGAATGCTGACTCCATGGCTCAGCACAACCATCTTCCAGCTCGTTCCCACCCAGGCAATCATACAGTGCCGTTCTCGCTCTCTTTTTGTCCCCACATGACAGCTCTGTGGTGAGACTGCAACCGCTGTCTTCCCCTGTGAATCCAGTCTCCAGCTGAGTGAGACGAGGACAGCGTTATTGAGACGCCAGTCCACCGGGTGTTCGCCTTCTTTAAAACTCGGCACCCAAAGGCAACTCGCGTAGCAGAGGCTTCCCATTAGCCGGCGTGTCAGGTGAACGATGGGACACGAAGCGTTTTGAACAAGAGCTCTATCGAAACGAATCCAAACACAACAGGGGCCGCTGAAGACTCAGGAATGTCACAGCTCTCACTTCATCTTGAACTCCATCACGCTAATTCTTGCTAGCGCTGACCTCTTAAAATGGTGAGTAGTTTTACTTGGTCCTCCTGCTCCACAATGTTTGATTTCTTTGTTCGACTTGAACACAAACCCAAAGCTGTTGGCATGACAGTGAAACAGAACCCGACTACTGTGGTATTTTGTTTTCTGCAAATCAGTTTTTGGATTCATTCGGTGGTTTTAACCAGAGGTATTCTATTTTACCACAAATTATATAAGGAAGACTGAACAATTTTCTTTTTTTTTTTTTCAAATTAAAGTGATATGACAAGTTTTGTGGAACAGAAGTGAAATCAGAGCAAAGAGGGCCTTACTTAGCCTTTCCATTGCCTTCCCATGGAATTCCTCTCGAGTAAAATCTCGCAGTCTGGTCTTACTCCCGCTTACTTTCGTTCCTCCATTTTTGAGCCAATCAGGGAAGAGAAGGAGACGTTGTTAACGATGACGTTGATTTTCTGAGCAGTTTTTGAATTGTAGTATCCCTGCAGCTTTAGCAACGGCAGAAGAGGAAGTGAACGAAGCTGCTCAGTCCGTGTTGGTCACCACCAAATTGTGACCTTCCTAAGGTAATTTTTTTTGGCAAAAAAAAAGAAACACAATTATTTCTGATTTAAAAAATTGAGAAGTGATTCATTGCTGGAAAAAATGACTCGTCATTATTTTAGGAAGGTGACAAAATATTGAATTAACATCAAAAGCCGTCTTGCTTGGATCTGCGCTTCTCTCTTTGCACTGCAGGATGCTTGTTTACATTGCAGTCAATATCCCATAAGCTTCATGGCGTTAAAACCATACATAGGCTGAAATTTAAAACCTCAACATAGCTAATGCCATCGCTTCTCAATAGCCGAGCGTCCAGACCCTCTGGACGAAGTGAAGCGGAGACGCGAGCGGCTGGTTTTTACCAGGGCAGGTCTTAACTAAACATGTTTGGACTGTTTCTTTCTGGTATTCGTGGATTTTCAATTAAATAATTTGTGAAAAATCTGCCTGTTCAATGAATTCAAACATCTAAGAAGAGGTGAAGAATAAGGTGAATGAAGAATCCATTGATATGTTGTACTGGCATAATTTTGCTACAAATAGTTGAATAATGTATCTTTGGTTCTACAAAGTAACAAAAGTTATTTGAAACATCAATGCTGTACTGTCAGTAGAGGTGAGCCGGGAGTTTTATTGTGGTATTTTGTGGTGCTGTTGTGATAATGATAGTAATTATGATTTTCAAAAACCCCTCTACTTCTTCTTTATTTATATAACCTAACTTCACACAGCACCTGCATTCAACTATATTTCCTAATGTGCTGATATTTATCGACTCTCGTGGAACAAATAAAGAAAATGGTAAAAAAAAAAAAACCCTGATAATACTGTCATCTTTGTTTTGTTTTTTTTTTACATAATTAATTGTAATAATGATAAATGAAATTTTTTTATAATGGTAAGTTTTTCACAATAAATGACAAACAAAATAGATGCTCATCTTTAACTGTAAGTGACAGAAACAAGGAAACGAGGATGTAAAGACATTTCAGTTCTTTCAACACATATGCTTCAGTACATCTCAGAACACACCTAGTGATTGTTCCTACATATAAGTCTGTGAACGGTTGTTATTACACTCAGCATGTGACTCAGACAGAGGTGTCCTTTGTTTGACTTACCTACAAACCACATGTTCACCAAGGCAACCAAAGGGGGGGAAACCCTCTGGGCAATCTCAGGTTTCAGCCGGGACATAAAAAGAAAAATACTACTGTTGTTACTGACCACGTGGTCAGGAAACTTTCTGTGTTACCTTCAGCCCTGGTGAACGAGAGTGCAGCCTGGGCCGTCTGTAGTCGAAGGGAGTGTGATCTTGATTTCATTTAAAGGTGAAGCTAAAGGGTTTTCCGAGTAACATTTGAGCCAGAGGCTTACATGTGTTCATTGCAGACATAAACGATTGTTGTTTTTATTTAAGAACAACTCAAAACCTCTCCTTTTTTCTCGCTCTCTGTGCCGGTTACGCTACACACAGACCCGTTGCCATAGAAACTAACTGACAACAGCTCCACTGATGTATCAGGATTTAGCACCAAAACATTTCCCTCAGAAAGAACAAGATGCTCAGTCCATTGCAGTATTATGTCTTCAGGCTTGATGTTTGTTTTGTGATAATTAATAAGTGATCGTCTGAACACAGCGGTGGTTGATTAGCTATTTTAAACGTCTGCTGATGATCTGTCAGAGTTGGTGTGAGGGTCGCCTTATTTATTTTAACTGAATCAAAACACCAAATTCCACGTCACATCTCCATGCTAAGTTTGTCAAAGGCTAGCTAGCATAACTGGCCTACTTCCCTCTCCTTGCCTGTTTTTATTTTTAATTAAAACTTTTCACTAACCTATGAAATCTGATACCCTTGTAATTTGTTATGAAGTTATCATAGTTTGGATAATTAATAGCAAAGAATCCCTTTTTCTTTTATTAATTACCGCGCTAATTTCAGATTTAGCGCGTTACGTTGACTGCTAAAAACAAGATAGTCATTGTCGGCAAGCTTCTGTTTTTTACCCTCCATCAGGGAGCAACGTGGCTACAGGCTCAAATATATACTTTATATAAATATCCCATAACAGGCTTAGCTCTACCAGGCACTTTTTGTAAGGCCTAAAATCACATTCATGACTGCAAAAATATGTAAATATTTTACCGGACGTTTGGAAATCCGAGCGGACAGACACTGTCCACACCACATTTAAACGGCTATAAGAAAACAGAACCAAAGCAGAACCATGTGAGGTGGAGAAAGTGATCACTTTCAGTGTAATGGTCCTTAACGCAGCACTTAGTGACACACTCTAAGTGTCCAGGACTAAATTGCTTGATTGAACAACTCATCTTCATTTATAGGCTAATCCACAGAAGAGCGCTATAATGAGCCGAAGGCGCATGTAATGGAATCTGCTGCGACTCCGACTTGATGGCTTTGACCCTTTCCACAATTATAGGGCCAGTATAATTCATCCACACTTTCATTGCAACAGTTGTAACAGGGAAATTAACCTGCATCCACTCTTTGTTTTATTGTATTCTGCTCCGTTATCACAAAACCAAAAGTCATAGTTGTCGTGTTTATTCGTCCCTACAACAGAAAATGCCTCGGTGTGCCAGTCCTCTGTGGTGCTGGCACAGCTCTGGTATCATTTCTGAATTACTGTGATGCTTTCTCTAAAAATGGCCCCAGAGGAGCTCTGCCAAGACTGCAGCTAAAAGATCCCCCACCCATTTCCTTTTTCCTCCTCGCATCCCTGTGTCTATTCTGTGTGTAGATCCAATCACCCATTCATCCATTCGGGAATTGAATCAACTAAATCACTGACTCGTTTATTCCCTCGTTGTTCATAATTATGTAACTCGGGGAGCTTCAGCACATTCAAAACAAACACGGCACAGGAAGTGACTTCTATGCTGTCGTTTAAATTTTCAAACCTTTAGAAACCAGTCAGCTGTTCTGTCACGTGACTTTTTGCCACTGAGGCGATCAAGAAGCTGCTCATGTGGAATTGAAGGTTTCATTTTTTTCTCCTCTCAAGTGTTTTTGTTGCTTTTCTATTCCTGAAGCTGTACACACGTAGCCGTGTATTTATAAAAACAAATATCTCCCTCACATCGTTTAAAAAAATATCATAGACACGGGATCAGTTTCAGAACAGTTTTCATCCACACAACTCTCCAAATACACCACTGAGCTCTGTTTTTAACATGCCAAACACATAGGGGGCAATGTAGCACAAAGCTAACACCTATGTGAGCCAATCAGATTGCTTCAAAACAAACAGGACTTCCTGTTAGGAATTAAACATCTGTAAGTGTGGTCTGATGTACAGGTTGAACAATTTTTAAAGAGTCTATTAGAATGTAAAGTTATTAAAACACAATATGATATTGATGGTAATATCAGACCCTGTACACCACCTCCACTGCAAAGGGAGAAGTGCCGAACCAAACGAGGCGGCTTTTTAAGTTAATTCAATATTTCCTCCACTGTCTTTGCTAAAACTACAGGCAGGCTATAATTCTTAAAAAGCCCAGAAACATCATCATTCACAACTTCTTCTGTTCGCTTAATGGCCCAGTTGAAATTCTACCAAAGGAATCCGAGTGAATTTGAGAAAGCCCAGACGGCGAACTGAAGGGAGTTAGAATTGAGCGAAATTGCGTAGGAAGGCAACAGCCACGCTAGAAACGTGCAGGACCACAAAACTCAGTTTTCCAAGGTACACACATAAGTACAAACACAGAGTTCTCTCAGATATATCAACCTTTCATAAATAATAGTTTCTGGTGAAATAAGGCAGAGCTTTTGTATGGATAAAAGGCTAAAACACATACAAATTAATTTGTTTTCACAGATACCCGTCCACGTGTGGACTGGGCCTAAATCTGCTGGCAACAGGAAACTTTGTGTTGTCAGAAAAGCACAGGAAATATCTGAAGTTTTTGATTGCAGAGGACAAAAAAAAAGGTTTCACATGTTTAATTGCCTGCTAATTACGCCTCACGATAAACAAAGTACGTAGCCACACCTCTGGAAGACATAATTAACTAAAAGGGTTAGAGCACAGTACAGACAGGAGGTTGGAGACAACTGTGGAGAGGCAAACTGTGGCTTCTCCCAATTGAAGATGGACTAATCTAAATGGGATACATCAATAAAACAGTGGAATAAAGTTGCGGGCACTTAGAAGCGTCAGCCTCCTTGCTCTGCCTCAAAAAAACGCCAGAGTCACTGGCTGGCAGCCAGCCAGTAAATTAGAAGATAAGAAATATTATTCCACTGGCACACCAGTGGGTTACTTCTATTTAAAAAGGGGAGGTGGGGGTGAGGACTACTGATAATGAAATTACTTGGAGGGGGAGGGGGGGAAGCTATATGACAAGAATAGAATGCTAGGAGGTAGATCAATAAGGAGATATTGTTGTGGACAACGCTGCAGTGGCAGGGAAACGGCTCAGAGGATGCAGGATATGTAATCAGACAGTGTGTGTGTGTGTGTGTGAGAGATGCTTTCCTCCCTTCAGTGGATCCAGAATATCATCGACCGCTGATGCATATCTGAGCTGAAAAGACAACTAAAATAAAAAAAGAAAATCACAAATATTGTGCAATCTTTGTGATTATGATGTATGTGTTGCATTTCAGATGCTGAGCTGAAGTGAGATGGCCTCGGAAAGAACGCCGACCCCTCAGAGCAGCTCGAGGCAGAGCAGCTCTCTCTCGTCGTCGCCGATGAGGCAAGTGGCAAGTGTTCGCTCTCAAAAGGCTTGCTTGAAGGAACGCCAGTCGGAGTAGCAGAAAGGGATAGTTCAGGGTCTTTCGGTGGTTTGGGAAGACCAAAGCAGATTTTCACAGTTTTAGAACAACTCCAGCTGGTGTGAGGTGATCTGTAAGTTTAGAAATCAGGTGATCTGATGTTTTTGTGCTCCCAAACCATTTATGCCCGAGGTTTCCTAGAAACTGGCTCTGATGCACACACATCCCGAGTCACAACTTAGTCATTTATAATGTATCTGTCAGAAACTGTTTCCAAAGACATTCTTTAAAAAAAAAAGTAACTTTCTCTTACGTAACTTTGTGCAGAGACGGGTTGTCAAGGTGTCTATTTGTGCTGAAGTCTCCAACAGGTAGAGAAAGTAACCAAAGACTGTTTATCGTACCTGACTGCCACAGTGTTCATGTAGATAATCCAGGACTTTTTCTCTGTGCGTTTTATGCAAAACTTTTGCAACATTAAATCAAAGGTTAGCTGCTTCTTCATGTCCTGAACTGATTCTTGTGATTCCTTTATACGATTGTGGCCCCACTGATGAATCTCGCAGACATTCTTGGAGATTTGTGTGTAAAGACACTCACTCTGCTTTTCCACCTGTGGTGTAACATCCTTATTTTATGACAATAATTATGTCAATTATTGACCCGATTTTTCCCCTTCCGACAATCTGGAGGACACTCTGACTTTCAGGACGTCTCTCTTAATAATCTTAAGAGAGACCACACCCCTGTCATGCAGAGTGTGGTGAGAGTGGTCTGGTCCATTCAGAAGGACGTCAGAAATCTGGGACAATCATCATGATCGACTGTCTTGGCCCAATATCGCACCATGATGGCAAACAAGCACGCAGTCTGCTAGCCAATCAGAAAGCAAGTTGAAGGAGACACAAAGGAGAAACCAGAATACGCAAGACAAGACAAATGTGTTGGGGCAACAGATCGTCCAGTGGACGCTAGGGACGTCTTTATGAGTTGTTTTTTCTCTGTTAAGTATAGTCCACAAACTATACTACTGCCATTGCTTCTTCCCAGTCAGCCATGTTTGTTTACTCTGAACTAATTCGTCTCGAGAGGTTTTACAAAATTTCAATGGACCAGAAAGTAATCTTTTATTATTCTTTCCCCACCTGTATTACTGCCATAAGGCCTTAATGCGTTGAAGAACTTCTCCACCTTTGGCACTGAGTAGCTCCAGACGCCTGGAGGCGTGTTTACTGAGCTGAGATATAAATGTTAGCTCCAGTGTAATGTCAGTGAACCTTCAGACCTCTTTTTGAACTGTTTTCTTTTTTTCTCTTGAACAAGACACCAAGCCAACACTTGGCATTTGAACCATTTTCTCCAGTGAGATTCAGATGAGCTGGATAAAGGGATAGAAACGCTGTCACAATTCTGCCCAACCCAAACAAGAAGTTGGCTTTGACCTTTGGGTTATGTTCATACTAGCAATTCGTCTTTCATAAAACATTTCGCTACAGCAAAGCTAAGTAAATATACTCCTAATTTTTGCCTCACATTCAAAGTCAGTAAATTGCAAATTCAAAGCTGAAATGTCAAACTTTCTGCCAGACTCATGCGGCTGAGAGGGAAAAACACCAAGAAGCCGTACTAAAAAATGAAAACCTGAAGCAGCAACAAATCTTCCATGCTTGTTAAGCCATCACAGATATTTGAAGATCCAACTGGATCCTGCAGTGCTGGAGATCTTAAAAACGTGGATTAGTCAACTTTTTTTCAGCTCATACCTTTCTCAGTAACAGATTGAAAGAAAGCTAAAGCAAAATCTTCTTAGTTTATTGAGGCTTTAAAAGAAGAATAGATGAATTTATATAAATATGTTCATCCAAAATACACACCAGTCAAAATTCCTATAACACATACTGTAGTTGTACAAGTCTAAGAACCAGATGGTGATCTGATTTAATCTCAGTTATGCTAACGTTATGCATCGCCCTATTTCTCCTTGCAAATTTCTGATAATCTGAGAAAGCTACTGTAGCTGTGTTTCCATTACAAACATGAGTAAATGTAAAGAAACACAATTGCAGTGTTTCCATTAAGTAGGATATTCAATTAAAATCTCATATGAATGAGTTCGTTTTTGCCAGTAGCAACATCCAGCCGTTGGTCACGTGACTCGTGTGATGTAAAAGAAAAAAAAAATAAAAAGTGTTTCTCTTGCAGTTTTTTGCAAAACGCATCTATTTCAATGCGGCTGAAAAACCACTTCATACCAGCATAAAAACCTTCTAGTCAAAAACACGGGAGTGTTTTCGAAATTGTCACGTTTCCATTGAGAGAATTTATTTTCGTCTCAATTTGCGAGGTTTTTGTATCCTAAACGTCAGGAGAAAACCCAGTGAGCAGTCAATGGTAAACGTAAGTCATTATCAATCTGAATATATAATCTGTGACAGTTTTGCTTTTACAAACTCTCAAATCACACAGCACGTAGTGCGCTGAATAAACTTGGATATGAGATCAGTGGAGCTGTCACCGGCTACGTAGACAGCTGGGCATGTAAACAAAGAAGTGATGTAAATGACTTCTTTGCCTTTATCTCCTGTGCCGCCCTCTACCATAAATCCCTTTTGTGCTGCGCCTGGCTCACTAACAGTCAATAAATCAAGTGACGAAAACCGCCCAACGGCTTAATTGTGTTAAAATAAACTGCAAACACAGATGGAAAACATGCATTCATTTGGCATCCGTGCCTCATGCACGGCTTTGTCAAACGTTCCTACAGCAGAATCAGATCTGCTTCTTTGCATTTATTTAATCAGGAAAAGTCTGACAATTGATAGTTTTCTGTTACTTCATTGTATTCTGATGTGAGGCATAATGTGTATGGGTAAAAAAAAAAACATCATGTGGTAAGGAAGTTTTCAGACATTGAATATAAGGCAGGGGTGTCAAAACATTTTACTACATGGGCCAAAATTGTCGAGTCAGGAAGTAGATAAATTAGTCGAATTTTGTTCTATTTGTTGTTTGTAGGAAAAGGGTGTTATTCAATGTATATCCAAAAGTAAAAAAGGATTTTACACAAAAGGCAAATCTTCAAAATTTTCTAATTCTTTTGGTCTTGAACAAATTTATTCTCAGTGACTTTCAAAATGGCTGCCATGTTTAACAAAGTTTAATACATGAAATAAAAACTAATGGCGAACTCGGCTTTTTGATAAAAGTCTCTGGATTGACGTGGTTCAAAGCTTGGTTATAAAAAATTTACACTTTGCGTTTTATTGAACGTTTTCCATTCCAATACAATTATGTTGATAATAATTTTACTCTGATTAAAGATAAAAAGTCTTTTACATGAACCACCCTCAACGTCATTAAGACCATTGTAGACCAAAAATTGGAGTAACTGTACAAATTCAGAGTTGAAAAGTCAAACTGACGCATGGCGAGCAGCTTGTAGAAGCGGTTTGCTGTTTTCTCCTTTTGCAAAAGCTTGGTTGAAAACTAATAAACGTTGTCTGTGGTTCTTTTGTATGTAGGTTAAGAAAATACCTGTCATATTGAGATTTTTGAGATTTTCACATTTCGGATTTTTTTGGCGAATTTCTATCTACAATGGCCTTAACACTCCATGGTAACCACCTATACTACGCCAATCAAATTTGTATCAATGTTGAACTGCAGTCTGGGGGTGGGGGCACACAAAACCAGCTCAAGGACCATTAATGGCCCTCGGGCAGCACTTTGGACATCTTAGGGACTGTATTTATACGCCCTCTGGTGCGTGTAATCTAACATGCCAATAAATGATGAGGTGAAGTTTGAGGTTAGACGTCGTCTGAGACAAAGAGACTGAAAAATGGGAGAACCAGAGTCGGCGTGTTTTGTCTTCGCTGGTTTTGGCCTTGGCTGCACATTAAAAGTTGCGAGAAACATCTGGAAGTCAGATGTCTGCTGTGGCTGCCAGGATTTTTTTCTGTCAGCCAGAGGTTCAAACGATGTCCTACCAACGTGCTGCTTTTTCAAGCTTGACCTCTAGAAAATCAAGGCCTGGCTCGGTTCTTTTAAAAAGTATGTTTGCCTGCTCCTTCTCCCCGTTTTCTGAGTTCATTCGTCATGTCCAATCAGAGCGACGTTGTATGGGACGAACCTCTAATTCCTCTCCAAGAGAGCGTTTCGTTTAGCATTATTCGGTCGTTAGCTGAGCAAAATTGCATTTCCATCTATTTTGGTCCCTTTAATGTCTTTGTCTTTAATTCTTTCTGAGACATTATTCCTACCTCCAGCTAAAGCCAAAGCCACACTCATCGGTCCACACAATCCTGAGCGTCATTTTGCCCACATTTCCAGTCCGTCTGCCCAGAAGGACTGTGGTTCTGTGGTGGAGTTTAGAAATGCTTTCCATTTGTTCCTCGCTGACCCCCAGGCATCGGACTGTGATGATAATGCTCCACAGACATTAGGCTCCTTCCTGCTTTCAGTATGTGTTTATTAAATCCTCTATTGGCAGACTATCTCCGATCTGGATACTGGAAGATATGAAACAGATTGTAACGTGAACACTCTTATGTTTTATTTTTCAAATATCGTTTCTTAGGTCGCCAATAAAAGAGATGAAGCAAGGGAATGATACTTCAGCCATTTAGGAAGACTATTTAAATCCAAAAGATTCATAAGGACACCACAAACTAATAGAAAATATAACAAAAATATGCCTCTTTGGCTTGATTGATTCTGATGACTTGATAAACAAGCCAAACAGCCTGAGATATACAGGTACAACTCAGAAAGTTGGAATACACGTTCCAATAGACGCTTATTTGTGAAATTAAAAGTAGTTTTTGATAAATAACAACCTTTAATCAGGTCACTCACAAAAAGACATTTTCACCTCATGTAGTGCTAATCTAATTGTTTTTCCATGGCAGATTTTACAGATTTTTTTGTCTCAAGTTGAAAATTTGCAAGAATTTGGAGATTAATCTCAGAAGTTTTTAAGAAAAAAAAAAAAAAAATACAAACATTTCGGAGTTTCAAAAATTACACATTGGCTTGAAAAATTTTAGAAATTTTCTTGAATTCACATGATGTGTTCAGAGTTCTTTTTCTCAAAGATGTCTGATTAATCTCATTGTTTTGAGCCCAGTCTTCAAATTGTGAACTTTTTTGGCAGAAATGTACTCCCCCGTTTATTTTTTGGTTAATTAACATCTTATTTATCTAATGGATCAATTTAAACAGAGAATTGTCACAATATGACAACTTCATGTGCTGAAAAAAACAACAACATGAAGAAGTAATGGATTATGAAAATAATCATAGGATATAATGTTCTAATTCACCTCATCAGACCAAATTAAACCTTCCAAACTATAAATTTAACAGTTTGGAAAATCCAGGTCAGCGAGAAGCACGCTATAATTTCACCGTGTGCTTTGCCTTCTTAATCTGTGTTTCAAACCTGTTATTTTCCCGGTGTGGGGCCGCGTGTTTTATTGTCAGCGGGGTGGCCTGACGCTGAGACCGTGTATCAAGTGGGATGAAGCGGACATAACGCTGCCTGTATTAATCATTGTGAGGTGTAATTTATAGCCGCAGAATCACAGAAAGCCTCAAGAGCCAGACCAGCCAGTAACTCTAATCCCTCAAGAGAAAACCCTGTAACAGTTTTCAAGTCGCTCCGCTGTTTGGTCTCGCACCTGCCCGTCTGATGTGAGCGCTAACGCCGCCGTACGACCCTTTGAAGTACGCTGGCGTAGTAAAAACGATGTGACTCATTGTAGTTTGAAGCACATTTATGTTGTCATTTACGGTTACTGTCTTCGTTACACAACTTGGCTTGACCCACAGACTGCACACAGTGAGAGATTAAGGCAGAGAGCGTGTTTTCATGTGGAGGTTTGTCTTTTTTTTTTTTTTTAGCCGTAACCAAACTTGACTCACACCCTGTGATGTGGGAGTCTGTCAAACAAACGTGGATTCTGTCTCTACTTTTTGCTGCGCTTTGTGGGAATTTCTTGAGTCTGTGCAGCTGACATTTTTACCACGGCGTATTAGGGAAATCGTGGATATAAAATAGGAGGCGGGGGGAAAAACAAGAGGAGGAAATTGTTTCTTCTTCAAAAATGCTTTGAAGATTGATCTCAGAAATTTTCTAGAAGAAATTGGAAATTTGAAAAAATTTGAATTTTTTTGAGAAAATGTCATAAAAATTGGTATAAAAAAAAAACTCAGACATTTTGAGATTAATCTTAGAAATTTTCTAGAGAAACACAGACATTTGAGTTTCAAAGGTCAAAAATTTGCTGCAAAAAACTCCAGATAAATGTTTGAGAAAAAAAACTTGAAAAGTTGAAAATTTGCTAGAAAAAAATCTGACATTTTGAGACTAATCTTAGAAATTTTCATGAAAAAAAAAAGAGATTTCTGAGTTTTAAAAATCTTTGACTTTTGATGACAAAATTAATTACAACGATAATAAATATTTTCCCTAAGTAATGGATTTATGGATGAAAAACTCCATCGCGGAACGTATTCGACGAAATTATGGGATCATTTTTTTTATAGCTGCTCAGGGAGCAGTTCAAACAAAGTCACACACATACATAAGTACAAGAGAATAGTTATTTTATGAAATGCTACGATGAGACTCAGATTTGTGTTGTGAAACAATAAATATAAGGTAGATCAGAAATGTCGGGAAGTGGAGGTAGAAAAATAAAAAAATGATGCTTCAAAAACCAAATTAAGACACAACTATCTACACATAGACCAAGATTATAATTTTATATTAAAGTTAGGTTATTATGTCATGAATTGACCAAAACATAGTGCTTAAAAACCATTTAAGCACTATGTTTTCAAAGTACAAGCAGGAATAGAACAGAAAATACATTTAAAAATAGCCACTACATCTGTAACCATTTGACAGGTTAGTAATCTCCACAAATCTGTACAAAATAGAAAGCACATAAAGTTGGCCTGCCAAATTTCCAGATTTGTGGCCAAACAATCTTCATTCTTTCCTTGTTTTAAACGGCTATTGTCCAGCTTTTTTTAATCTTCTGGGTAATTTCAAAACGTGATTATAAAACTGATCAAAAGGTTTTTCTTTTTTTTTTTTCTTTTTTAATCAAAGCCCGTATTGATATACTCCAGTCCCCGTCTTCAGCGTGGCTCCCCTAATTAGCTGGAATTGATTCGTGCCGCGCTGCTTATTTTTCGCAGCTTATTTTCATTTGGACAAGCAGAGCAGCTGTTAACATCAGCTTCTGGTTTGTCCTAAACTGGAGAAGCATCAGTGGGGCTCCTTTTGCTAACACCTTGCTCTGGAGTGAGAAAATGGTTTTAAAATTTTAAAAGAGAACACACACACACACACACAGAGACTTTCTCCATAGTTGTGTAGTAAGAAGCCCGTGATAGTTTCAAACATCGAGTCAGCTCGTCATCCCTGAGCTCAGAGTTCACAGTGAGGACCGCTCCGTCAGAACTCCATGTGCCTGAAGTACTTTCTGTATGCACTCTCTAGTTCAGCACATCCAAATTAAAAAGTGACTCATCCAAAAGTTGAATTCATTAACAGCTCAGGAGGAATTAACCCTTCTAGGCTGAACGTTTCGGCAACGATCCAGCCAAATTTGCAGTACCGTAATTCCGCCACACGTTGCTCTATCTGAAAAATTCCAATGGTTTCTCAAAGGGGAGTCGTTGCGCTTTCCAGTCAATATTGGGTTATTACGGTAATTTCACTCCCGTCGTAGCAGGAAGTGAAATTAGAGAGAGAGAGAGAGACTTTATTCCAGACTCAAAGTCCAATTTACATAAAAAGATAACAAATACACTAAAAAAAAAAAAAAAAAAATACAATAAAAAGGTTCCTAATCTGAGGAGCGCTCTTAATGGATGGTAAATTACAAAAATAACTGCTAGATATTGAAAGTTCCAGCTGTTATGGATAAATGGGAAAATATATTTACTCACAGGACATTTAAAGAACTTTGTACAATTAAAATAAGTCAAAAATATCCAGGCGGAGATTTGAAACCCAGGACTGAAAGGGTTAACTTATCCACACCAGTAGGAGCGAATAATAGCTGCGTTTCTAGTAACCACAGAACTCTGCAAATTGAAATTTGCTTAATGGAAAGACGCCAATTTCAAAGGAAGGTTTTTTGCTGAAAGGATGAGACGGTCTTTTTGGCCGAATCGAAACAGATGTATTTCAGAACACTGATAATGGTGGACAACGTCCAGCTGGCTCTCCCAGAGCTCTCACAGCATCACACAGTTCCTAACGAGCTTTGTCTCTTTCCAGCGTGTTGAATCCATAGCTCTTCTCTAAAATCACAGACTGCAACGTCGCCAAAACGCTGCAGTGCGTCCCCCAACTATAGTGGAAGAATGACATCGTTTCCTCCTGTCCAGTACAGGCGGTAGATGTAGATGGAGACAATTTATTTTTAATCAAACATTCTTACAATAGAAAATGCTAAGTATGACACCAAGTTTTGTATGTTTAACCTGACTTTTAGAATAAGTTGAACCCCGTTTATCCAGAGACGTTTACTGAAAAGCCGACTTTGCTTCACCCAAATCAGCTTTTATTTAGTTGATCAATCTTAGCTAAATATTAGCACCAAATCTTGTTCCTGTACTTGAGAATAAATTTGTTAAATCTGAAAAATCTGAAAACAAGATATCTTTCTTTTAATACAGCCAAGGTACAAACCCCATTTTTTTACGTTTTGGATGTATAAGATCCCTTTCCCACAAAAAAAAAAACAAACAAAAAAACTAGCTCCACTGTATTTGTTTGATTTATTTTTTTTTTTTTTCATTGGTCAATGTGTGCCTTCTGACCCGATGATTTGGTTCACGTGGCAAAACGTTTGGACCCCCCTGGTTTGCTCTCATTTATTGTTTGACAGTAAGGAAAAGAAAGTTGATGTATATTTTTGTAAAGGTGTATGTTAATATCCAGTATAACATCTATGTACAAAATCTCTACCTACCAATTAAGACATAATCATCAAAAAATAAAAGAAAAACATCAAACGAAGCCAAATTAGCAAGCTTGAACCACTTCAAGCTTGCTAATTTGGCTTTGGCCGAGTCAGCAGCTACCTGCAGCAGTGACAGTGATGCGTCGTGTCCCCTGGATCCCGCCGCTCTACGAGATAATAGAGCCGCCGTCGCCTGACCCTCTCTTGGCCATACATGTAAATATCTGTCATTCCCTCTTGGCCGTAGCGCACCGCTTCCCCTCCTTTGGAAAACAAACCGGTTATTATTATGTGAGGGTGATGTTTTGTGGCTCGTCGGGAGGCGGACGGGGGTGTAAATCAGGACGGGTTCATCCTCATCTGAGGCTGGTTGTGTAACTGAGAGGGATGGTGTGAAACGGTCACATTTGGTTTGGTCCAAACAATGAGACTCCTTATTCTGTCGCCTGCATCCCCCTCCTCGAGACTAAATTTGTTTTTGTTTCATTGTTTTGTAGAATCAAGGATGACACAGAATAGTAAATTTCATTGCTGGTTGTCAAACTCTAAATTTTGTTATGCAAAAAACACACACGCACACTGTTTAAATCTATCCATTAGTCCAAAACCAGAAAAGCCAAACTTTTTGTAGAACGCAATGGAAATGTTGGCAAATTATCGCCTTGGGGGGGAACGTGTCCCTGACCAAACATGTCACTCAGAAGAAACTGTTGACCTAGGCACTACTTTTTACACACACTTTTGGAGAACTGTAATAAAGTGTAACATTTCCTTCCTGATCACCCTCAAAAATTTAACCAAATATCTTCGTCTTCAATAAGACTGAAGACAAAGCAACAGGTTTCTACAGTATGTCTTTCATGGTCCTCATATCTGAACTAGTTAAACCTTTCTGTTTCTTTTATGAGAACATGTTTTAATTAGGACTTTCATTTCGATTTATTTTTGATGAATTTGAATTTGTTTTAAATTTTAACGCAATTTTTGAACTTTTTTTGGGCTGGACCCTCTGTATTCACATGTTTCTGGAACGCCGGTAGCTCTGACGCGCAACTGACATCTGCAGACGACGGCGACGAACGACGAAGCTGCTGGTCTTGGCCCACTGGGGGAGTTAACATTTGCTTCAGAAAACAATCTGATGCGACACTGGAAAATACCGTTGTTGTTGTGTTGTGATTTTGCTAAAAGGAGCTAACCTATCACTGCAGCTATTCAAGCCTAAAATAGCATCTCAGTGCTAAACATGTTGCAACAGCACAGACCCTAACGCCAATATCACCGTCCATAGTCCACGGTTCTAAAGAACTGAATTGGCATAATAGCAATCAGAACTAATCTGATGATTGGATAACCTAATTAACAGATAATAAATAATACATTTCTATGTTGTTGAGCTCTGTGTCTTCAGAAACTGGATACCCATGGTACAAAATAATTAGGTAGTAAGCAGGGAAGCCATGAGTTGCAGCTAAATTTGTTGATTCTGTCTTCCCATCGTCTGCTGTTCAGTGTTGATAGACATTGTGTATTTTACCAGTTTGTTTGAGTTTTATTTGTTTGTTTATAAGTCACTCAAAATTAGTCAAAAATGCTATATAGAGCTGTTAATTGTGAAAGAACAGTGGGTTTTTTTGGGGGGACTATAGGCAATGAAACTGGAGTACATGGAGAAAATCTCATGATAAACTCAAACCAGCTCAGTCTAAGGCTCTAAGAACACTTCTCACCTCGCCATGGTGAGAGGTAAGTCCTAAATACCACACCAAGATTCTCACCCCATGCAGAATTGCCTAAATATGTAAAATGAGTGCTAGTATATTTGAAGCCTGAAAATTGTTTCGCTCTTGTTCTGCAAAAAGGAAAGGCTGTAGGTCAGGATCGAGCAGCAGATCAAGAGGACAACCTGAAGCACAGCAGCAAGAACTACCATAGGACGGTTTTTAGGAAATCTCCGAAAATACTCCAGCATCCAGAGTCTGTAACGGCGCTTAATTAAATACTTTTGAGGAGACCTAAAAGCAGACGTACACGGCCACTCGCACTCCGCCCTAATTGAGTTTGATCACTTCTGCCAAGGAGAAGAAGAAAAGCTTTAAGAGGAAAGCTGTGCCAACCGTTCCCCTGAGGCCGGAGCTGCCAAAACGTCCTAAACCAAGTACTTACCGAAGACACTTATATAAAGTATGTTTGTATAAAATGCCACTTCTTGTTAAGATGAGTCTGAAAGACAGTAAACGCTGAGAACCTGCAGCATCTCTCCGCGTCCTCTTCAGCTACGATGGCGTCGAATGATCAAACCCCTGTGGGTAGTTTGACTCAAACCATGACTCACCTCTGTGTGATCGCGCCCCAGCAAACCTTGTCAACTGGCACGGCTTACAAGTGTTTAACGATATGAAGCACAAAAACATCAGAAGGAGTCACAAAACAGAAGTGGGCCTCAGTTTCCTTTGACAACCAGGATCATTTAGGGAGAAATAACTTTGTTCAGACAGCAACTAAAGATTGAACCTCATCCATTCTCAGGGGCTTCCATTGTCACTCTGAGGCCATTTACCCCACTTAGTACAACAAGCTCCTTATAAATGACCCTTACTCCCCGTAACACTGCGTCGTTATTTATTCCACTCCACATTCACAGCTTATTGGATCTTTATCTCCTTTCTAGCATTACAGAGATTAAATGAGAATGTTGTACACCAAAGAACTTTATGAAACTTCAAGCTGCAGCATGTAACTTTTAGAAGTAATGTTTTTTATATATATATATATATATATATATATGTGTATATGTATTTGTTAAAATTGTCACTGTGTTGTCACATAACGAGGGTTATGTGACAACACATAACCCTCTTCCTCCTTCCTGTGCTCCTACTGCCATCTGCAGAAATGCACCGTGCCTGGTCAGAAACAACCAATCAGAGTTAGGGGTCAGAGTCAACTGAGCTCATATACACGCTGCTCAATGTGGTAATGGCAGACAGATAACTTGTTGTTATAGACATATTGCATGTTAATGTTTGCGTCTGGACGTTTTGAGCATGCGCACAGCGCTGGGAGGCGAAAAGACGATTTGTTAAAAGATGAACAATTACACAGAGATAAAAAATAAAATAAAACAGACGAAACACCAAGAAAAGCGTTAAAAACATGTATGAAAGTGACAAGATAAGAAACCTCATTATTTCTTCTAAATTTCATACTTTATCATACCGCTCACAGACGTGTGAAAGAGGGCTCCATTTTGGTCAACGATGATTCATCCTCCTGCCACCTATTTTAGCCGTGTGATGACGGGTTTCCAGAGAAAAGCCGATGTGTGGCGTAGCATTACCCAAACAGAAAGAGGCCAGTGAGCGACGGCGGCGAGTATCCATCTTCATTAGAGAACCTCCTCTGTTGACTCAAAGCGGCCGCTGTGGCCATCGATCCAGCTCCTTCCAGGAAGCCCCGGGTTCGCCGTCGCCCTCTAAAGCCTCCGGTCATTAGGGTCAGCGCTGGGAGAGATTGAAGTGGGAGGAGTGTTTACCTGCTGGAGCTGTCGTCTCACTGAGGGGTTGAGCTAACAAAAACAAAAGCTAGCGAGTATTGACAGAATTGACCTGCTATGCACGGATTGATTGCTGCAGTTTGCGACGGATGTTCATGGTTTTCGCTTTTGATGGAGTTGAGGGGAAGGAACTGCTCAGGGTTGGTCATCGTTTGCAACCAAGCACAGTTTGTTTTTCCTTTTTTTGTGGTTTGGAAAACCTTTAGTTCAAAAGGTCCACATTCAGAACAAGTGAGGGTGAACTTAGTTTTAACTTCCTTAAAACTTAAGCATGCTACCTTGAACTTAACTTAAAGGGGCAGTGTTATGTATTTTCCAGCCTCATAGGACAGTAGGACAATCATGTAATTATGTTAACTTCAGTTGTTATAAAACTGCTATAAATATCAAATATGACTTAAAAGAAATTTGACTTAATACTTTAACACCTTGAAATTGGGGCCTCTGTCTCTTTAAAATCTCCTGATCTTTCCGACACTCCACCTTCAGGAAGTCAACATGTTTACAAGTCTTGGTTGGAGCACTGGACTGACAGGTAACTCCTACAATGAGTTCAGCTGATGCACAGTCTCACCAGGTATTTGCTAATTGCTGCTGGCTAGTCTGAAGGAGCTGAGGGAGGGAGGGGAGTCAAAGGGGAGAACTGCCCAGAGGCCCAGAGGCGGAAGCTAAGAAACTTGGCAGCTGCAGATCCGAGGAGGAGCTTTATCCTCATAGAGCAGCCCTCAACTCAGCTCCTTCAGACTAGCCAGCAGCAATTAGCAAACACCTGGTGAACCTGAGAATCTGCTGAGCTCATTATAGGAAATTCTCAGTGAAACATTGATAAAAATGTTGTTAAAGGGTTAATAGAGGAGCCATGATGTGATGACTTCCTGAAAGCAGAGTTTCAGAGAGAGCAGGAGTTTCTTAAAGAGACACAGGCCTAATGTCAGGGTGTTAAATTATGAAAATTTTTTTTTAAGTCATATTAGATATCTCCAGCATTTTTATAACAACTGAAAGTAACATAGGTCCTTGATTGTGCTATAAAATGGTGTCATGCTTGGAAAATACATACAACAGTCCCTTTAAAGGATTTCTTAAACGTGCAAGAATCAAAACACTTCAGGTCCTTTTTTGATGACATTTCAACATGATGCAAAGCTCAAAAAAGTCAATTCTACATAAAACTGTCCTTTTAAATGTTTTTATTTTGTTTTTTTTTTAATGCCTCAACAAATATCTTCATTTTTTTCCCTCCAGTACCCGCATGCAGACCCTGCAGGTGGACTCAGTCCAGCGGTGGATGGAGGACCTCCGTCACATGACCGAGGTGGAGTGCATGTGCGTCCTTCAGGCCAAGCCCATCGGGGTGGACGAAGACTCCCACCAGGGGGAGCTCATAGTGACGTCCGGGATCGGCGCGGGCGACCACGTGGCCAGGAACAACCTGCAGACGCTCCTCCGCCGGGCGCTGGTGGTCAGCACGGAGCTGGGCAAGATGTTCCAGCGGCTGGAGAAAGGCCGCTGGCAGAGGGTCCACAGCACGGCCGTACGCGCCAACTGCCACGTGCGCTCGCTGGTCCACGAGTACAGCGCCGCCCGGAGCACGCCGCCGGAGATGCAGAAGGTGGGTGAGGGTTGACTTTGGTTTTCCACCGGAAACACTGATGAGGATAAAACATGAGCCTTTGTGTTCAGAAAAGAATTGCTACGACTTGAACTTTTAGTCATTTTAAAACTTTGATGGATTTGAAGAGAATTTTATTTTGACAGTCGCAAGTGACGGAGTATTAAGGCCACGCAAAAAAAAAAAAAACAGCAACAAAAATATTACTAGAATAAAGTCCTAAGATTTTGAGACTAAAATCGTACAAATATAAAGTCATAGTATTACAAGGATAGGCATAATTTTATGAGAATAAAGTTGTAATATGACTTTATGTATTACTACAACTTTATTTTCACATTGTTACATTATCCTTGCAGCATCATGACTTTATTCTCATATTATTTCAACTTTATTTATATAATACAACAGATTTATATTACGACTTTGTTTTAAAAAAATTTTTTTCTTAGTATAGCTCTAATACTTTGTTGTACAAATGAACATAGTGACGTCCGGGGTCGGCGCGGGCGACCAAATCCCAAGAAAAAACACAATTGTAGCAAAATCTAGACTTATTTCATGTGACTGAGGTCAAACTGTTGTGTTCACAGCCAAGCAGACTTTAAAAAGAAACTGGAAGAAGAGTTAAAAGGAAATAAACAATATAAAACAAAAAAAATCAAAGATAGAAGATGAACATCATTTATACTTTGTTGTATAAATGATGCTGTCTTTCCCCAGACTTTTAAAAAAAATCTTAAAAGTGTGGCCCACATTTGTATTCATCGCCATTCAGTCAATACTTTGTCGAATTATCTTTTGCTGCAGGTACAGCTGAACGTTTTTGGGCCTCTGCTGGCTTTTTCATATACAGAGGATAAAGTTTCTCTATGCAGCGTTATGCTGCCGCTACAATCACGTGCTCAGTTTGTGATGTGTTGACTCATTTTGTGCCACACATTTTTAAAGAAGCTCCGACCAGAGAAACTTCTTTTAAATGCTTCATTTGGCCCTTACTTGGATTGTAGAAAATTGCAAACAGGACTCTTTTGTTTTTTTTGTTGTTTTTTTATGGCTTCCTTTTGTTTTTGAAACGCTTCTTTAAATGTTGTTTCTCTTGGCTTCTTTTGCAGTATGAAAAATCGCTGCTGGAAAAGTGCATGGAGCTGACTAACATCACGGAGAGGTGACAGACACACAAATAAGAATAAATATAAGAAAAATAAGAAAAAAGTAGAAAGATCGACATTCTATGAAAAAGACAAATCTTAAATGAACAACAACACGTGAAACATCAAAATCTAACGTGCATCTACTAATTGAAGACGCAAAACAAGAGAAGACATTTATTTATCCTCCATAAAGCTCAAGTCCGTTTTAAAAAGTACATTTAAAAACAGAAAGTTTGCTTGAAGGGATGTAAATACTACAAAATTAAATAAAAACAGGAACACGTTAAAACACACGGCACTACAAGCTATTTTCAGAAGAGTTAACATAATAGCACATCAACATGATCAAAAACAATTGAAAAAAAAAAGAGATTTTAATAGACACTTAAAATCAGGAAGTTTGGATTCCTGACTAACGTTTAAAGGCAGTTAGTTTTAAAGTTTGGGAGCCTCAACAGAAAAATCTCGACCTCCTTGAAAACCCTTCAGCTGCCACGAGGACGCCGGTTTCCCCATTGACCCATTGACCTGCATGTGACCCTATTTGGGGTGACAGTTTTCGCCTAGTTTTTGAGACGACTAAACCGCAAGTGGAGCCCATTATTATCCAAGAAAAGCCAGACTTGTCCAGTGTTTTCCGACAAAAGTGTCATAAACGTCTAAATATTTCCACTTTTATGAAATTGCAGTTTCGCCTAATATGGGCCAATTTGGGTTCTAAAAACTAGAACTTCTCCGCAATAAACAAATCAAAGACGGATGGTTTAAGTAGCTTAACTCGGCTAATATTACAGGCGGTTTCTTCCAATTCAGTACGACGCGCCACTTTTAATGACTGCTGCCGTCTCTTTAGCGGAGCGCACTTCAACTGTTCTGACCTGCTGTAAATGTGATCCATGGCCTGACACCGGCTCCTGGCACCGTTCCTGGGGAATCTTAGCCCTCCCATCACGGGCAAGGGCCTTCGGTTCATTAATATTCTTGGGATTGTGTGCTTCTAAACAGAGCGTCTTTATTGGAGTTCAAGTTACGAAGGCCACTCTGTTATGATTCAGGACTTCTTCTGAAAGCGAGCCGCGGCGGACGATGAGGTCCAACGTTGTGTTTGAAGGTCTGGGGACCAAGTCTGTCTTTTTCTCCCAGCACCTTCCTACTATTTTATTAATCCCTTTATTTGGACAAAATACAGCCAATAAGTCTTCACAAAATATCTGCTAAAATAAGTGTTACTCTTAACATTCAAATTTCGTTTTTAAGGTTTTCAAATATAGAAAATCATTCGACTCTTTTGCAAAAGAGGATTTTCGTCTTCAGGGTGTTGATATTTGTGGAAAACAACAACCACAAACAAAAGATTGAATATATGTTTTAGGCACTTTTAATGTCGATTTTGTGGAAATTGAGTGGAATTGAAAAATATGAAAAACTGTTCAAACTTTTTTTTTTTTATTATGGCAGTTTATTATTTGACGGAGCAGTATTGTGTAAAATTTGCTTTTTTGAGGTTACCTCATGTTATTCCCTCACCACAAACAAATCTGGAGTGTTGCTTTTTCATTATTTCATTCATGTCTGAGAAAATCTTTCATTTCCCTGTTAAAGGGTTAATACAGGAGACATGTTGTGATGACTTTCTAATTTCAGAGTCAAAGAAAGAGCAGGAGTTATTTAATAAATATATTTAGATTATTTTTTAAATAAACATTACATAGTGCAACTTTAATGTAGACCAGCAAACTGTCAACTCTTCTTTTTACAGATTTTCTTTCACTTGCTGATGATCACTAAAACATTAGATTGAGGACACATAGTTTCTAAATAATTTCTGGTCTATTTAAGTTTTACTAAATGTCATCTGCATCTTCTAGAAATATAAACTGATCAGAGGCCACTTCAAAGTAAAAAATAAGTGAAATGTGTTTAATATCATTTGGAATTAAACAGTATTTACTTCATTTTCCCCGTGACTGTGTGTGAAGATATTTGAACCTCTTTCCTGCAGGTGCCTTCACACAGATGATGAATTCTTCCTTAAATCCATGAGGGAGGCGATCCACGAGATCCTCACAGACGTCAGTGATTCCTTCAGCAACATGATCGACATGGCGTTGGCCAACGAGATCCGGGTCGGTGACTGTGTTTGTTCATCTGCGTTCCAAAGCTTTATCCGTCATGCTGACAGAGAAACAGCAGCAGGAGCTTCATGCCTGCAAGTTATTTACAGGAAAAGCTGGTAGAGACTTGCAGCTGTAACTACAATGAGGGGTTATAATGGTTTCCTATGTGTAATACCAAAGAATTTGAGTAAGAGAAATATCTAATAAATGTGGTTTTAACAAGTCGTACCTTTACTTGAATTCATCCCATTGTCGTCAGTCTGCTTGCCTTCTGTCACCCAGAGGTGACCTGAGGTCTCGTCTTCCTTGCAGGTGCTGATCAAACAGATCGAGTCGTCAGACTGTGTTCAGACTATCGGCAGCGCCATCAGCAACCTGCTGTCTCTCACCCAGGACGGACCCCAGCTCTGCAGCATCATCGCCAAGGTAGTCCGGATAAACCGGCACAGCCGATTGGCTGAGCTGCTCAGGGGGTTTTGCCCTGATAGCTTGAGATTAGTCTCAGAACTGGGATCTGTGGTGACTCACCGTGAGCGAGTAGCCACCAGTCAGACCAGAACACAACGCCGCCTCGCTCTTCCAGTGCCAGATAAGATGAGACAGACCAGACAGCATGTCTCAACCGACCATTAGTTACCCTGCCTGCTTCTATGATTCCTTCGATAAGACTCGTCCTGATTTTGGCAGGCAGCTGCATAGGCAGCAGAAAGCCAGGTGCATTGACCACCCCTACACACACACATACACCC
>CAEGAE010006039.1:0-36482 GCA_903067095.1 Girardinus metallicus | reverse complement strand
ATCTATCTATCTATCTATCTATCTATCTATCTATCTATCTATCTATCTATCTATCTATCTATCTATCTATCTATATCTAAACTATGAATATCTGTCCATATGTGTTTCAGTATTGATTCAATCAATCCGCCCTTTCCTGTAGGAGCAAAAGGCGAGCAGGGCAATATTGCCTCCGTGGAAATGGGGAACTGCCATCAATGTGTAACTGCAGGCTGATAACACAAGCACCAATTGCTGACTAATAATATCAAGGCTTGGCTCCGTGTGGCCTTAGACGGCACAAAGTGGCATCAAAGTCACGGGTTATTGGAGATTTTATGGCCCCAATCCAGTTAATGTACAGAGATTTGCTCACGTTCTCGAGGGAGAGCTGAAGGTTTCTGTAGTTTTTTTTTTTTATATCTGTGCTGGGTGGATTTTTATTGTCCGAACTGCTGGAGTGCGGGGTGAAAGGTTCACAAAAACAGTCTGAAATCAAGCATCCTCTCTTCCCTGTTGTTATACTGTAAAATGTGTGTTTTGGTTTGTGTGGCGTTGCACATGCCAGACTGCAGTGCTGACAGTGACAGAGGCCAGAGCTTATTTGAAATGTGTGCGTGTTCATGTGTGTGTTTCAAACAATGATTCAGGGCTCAGTGTGTGTTTGCTGTCAGTGTGTATGAATGAGGAGGTGTCGGGTGAGGGACTAGATAGAGATGCTGGTATGTGCGGCACACTGTTGCTGTGAGGAAGGTGTGTGTCCGTGTGTGTGTGTGTAGGCGTGTAGGCGTGTATGTGTGTGTTTGAGCCAGGCACCAGGAAAACTGTCCCCGTCCTGGCTGGGGCAAAGACTCAATCACCCGGGGTCGGTGACTTACTTTGGCCCTTCTTCCTTACACACAGACGCTCACCAACACACACACGCGTGCTCTCAAGGAGAATGAGGCCTGTAGACTCCTGGCTCCAGGAAGAACACTTCAAATGGAAAAGCAGGAAAACCCAGGAAGAGAAACGATATGAGGCCAGTGAAACACACACACATTCACACAGACGTCACTCTGTTGTATTCGAGGTGTTCCTCACTGGCATTTTCCTTTGCAAAGTAAGCAGAAAATCTGAGTTCTTTCAGCTAAAGGCCTTTCATCTTCTCTACGTCTGTTCCTGCTGATGTCACCTGTTTGTCTTGTTACAGCAGATCAGGCAGATGTTCCCTCATGTGACAAAAGAGTGAAAATCAATTCAAACACAGCTCAGATGTCTGCATTTACCTGATGAGTTATGCTCAGTTTTACAGTTTTGTTGCTCAGAATACTGTTTCAAGTTTGACTGTTTGCAAGAGTAGGAATATATATAAAAGTCCACACACGATTATTTATCGTAGTAAGCAAAACATTGAAGTGTAGAATAAACTAACCAGTCAAAATGAAATCAGTTCATACTAAATACTTAGTTTGTTTATATAACATCGAGTCACAAATAATGTTATCAGAAGGCATTTTACAAGGCAAACAAATCCAGTTTATACACTGAAAAATATAGTCAATCCAATGATTTAATGTCAGTTGCATACATTCCAGTTGTGGTCATAAAGCAATGCATTCAAATTCAGTTTGTTAAGTTAGTTGATAAAAAAAAAAAAAAAAAAAGTTGTCATCAAAGATGTCCTGAGCAATTACATCAAACCACTGGCTATGCAACCATTCCCCCTCCTGAACAGTGGACAGTTTGCTTCACCCAACCCTTAATCTTGCAGCAGTCTCTCATGCTGAGCAGCACACATGTGGTGACAGATTAAATAAAAGCTCACCTTTAATAGCAATAATATATGTTTTTTTGGGGGGGTGATTGTCAATTTGTTCTCAGAGGGGGGAATTGGGGTAGTAGCTCTATGCTGTGTTTTGTTGTCCATTCTGTAATGATTGTTAGAGTTCATACATGGTTGCAAGTTGTGCTGTTCAGAGCAATATTTGTTTTTGCTTTATATTGTAAATGCTTTGGCATAGTTAGTGCCTTTTGCAAATAAAATGTGTCAGTTGGACCATGAGTTCTGCTGATTAGGCTTGTATGTTAATTATTTTTGAAAATGTGAAATTTGAGTTGACAACTGCATTAATGTAATCAAGAAAAACTGTATACATTTCGGTTAGATTGTTTTACCTTAATCTGTCTTGAAACGGTGAATTCCGAGTTTCTCTAGTGATGGTAAATGTGTCTAGCATTAGAGCAACCAATGATCAACCAGAATTCTGAAATAGCTCTAGTGTGCATATCATAAACTATCAACTTCCAACAATATAGTATAAGCAACCAGAGCACATTACACACTGTTACCTTTCCCATAATGGAAGGTCAAGGATTTGAAGAGTGAAAGAGTATGCATATACGGTTTTCCTTAAGGAGAGTGTCCTATGTTCCCATTTCTACTTTTGGTTTTATTTTCTTTGAGATATGCAGTGCTGTCTTTTCCTTCCACAATAAAATTGTCCATCAACAAATTACAGTAAAAGAGTAAGTATAATTTTGTCTAGTGTCTTGCCATAAATACAATTTGTAATTCTTGTCATCAAAACTTTAGACATAGTTTACAACAAAATATCCATCCAGAGTGCAGTTGTATTGACAAGAGTGTGCAATTTAACTCTTATTCATACACAGTTAATCAAGGACCTGCCACACTGAAGCACTCATCAGGTAAGATATCTACTTTTGAGAGATGAACTAAGGGTTTTCAGAAAAAGACTGATTTTTGCTGGTAATCCATGGCGTTTTGCTGTTTATACGAATTGTTCTGAGACAAATACACTTTCTGTTTTGCAAATGTAAAGGATGATTTGAGAAATGCACCAAAGCAACTGAGAAAAAAAATCCATCAGCAGACCTGGCTCGGTGTTAGCAGCTTTCTGCCCTATACCACCTCGGTATTTGAGAAAAAAAGAGAATGCACACCAAAATTTACTAAAGTGTGAATATATTTGTTAGTTAGCATAGCCTATTTAAGGTCTAGAGCTCAATCCGACTGTGTATGAAACTATCGATAGCTTTGCATGGACCTCTGTTCCGTAATGCATATGGTGTTATTCATCTTCCTTCTTTAAACAAAAGCCAATTTGTACTCCATTCTCCATTTGACATGAAATCAAGGCTTTTTGATTTCACATTATTCGCTCTGAACTTTTTTATATTTGCTTTTGATAAGGTTGTTGGGTCTGGATTTGAATGTTATTTTTAAAGGATCTTGTGGATTAGGGTGTGTTTGTGTAGGTAAGGTTACACAGAGTCACACAGACACTGGTTTTCTTAGAGAGAGACCTGGACATCAGCAAGATGATCATCTCTTTTTCATACAAACACATGCACACAAACACATACGCACGCAAACACACATCCACACACATTATTAACCAGAGGTGTATCTTTGAACAAATGATTAACTCCTCCGTTACTGGATCGCTCATGTGAGAGGCTGAAGAGCTGATTTGGACTCTATTAACACAATTTAAAGAACAAAACAAATACAAATACATCAAGCAGCATTCAACTACAGGTGATAAATATTAAATAATCAAATAATCAAAATCACCGTTATTTTCATCAAGCAAAAGACATCAAAAAAAGATAGATTTCTAGGTAAGGGAAAAGTTAAAACACCCTACTGTGGCTAGTGCTACCAAAAGGCCAGCTACCACTCAGATTGGTTTGAGATCGATGTCATCTGTGGCATGTTTGAGGGGTTTCTAGTTTCAGATGGCCCCACTTCATCGACATTTGGGTTTTGACTGGGCCCAGGACTTCCCATTTCTCAATTCTCAGCTGAAATTTGATCAGCTTATAGGTATGTTTACTGTCGTTGTCATTGTCTTTTTTTTTTTTTTTTTTTTTTTTTTTTTTACAGATGGCATAGCATTTTCCTGCAGACATTCCCAAACCCTTGTCTATGTTTGCTGGTTTTCTTCTTGCACATCTCCCATGAAAGCCAAGCTTCTCTGGTCTCATCTTGATTGCACAGGCATGGACTTTCATATGAACAACAAAAAGAATCTGCTATATTGTGACATTTTAAGCTTTTTGGAGACTTCTTTCAGCAACTTATGCTCTGATTTCAGGGTGAACTTACTTTACTCAGGGGTATAATCATTTTTTTAATGTCCTGCGTTGGAAGACCATTTTTCAGGCAGTGAAATGGCTGATTTCAAAGTCTTGAAATGCATACAAGACTTATACGCCACCACAGTCTTCTTCCTGAAGGCCCCAGACAGCTATTTTGTTCTCTCTTTCGTTTCAACATTAAGGAGCAGACCAGTCTTGCCCTAATTAAGATTTAATCAAGGCACAACTCTTTGAAATTGCTGAACCTCTGGGTTTTAATCATGTGCTGATTTGATCCACCGGTGTGTGATTTTAAGCAAAGAATAAATATAGGGGTGTCCAAGTTAATTCCTACCCAGAAATCGGTTGCTTTTTATTACCAAATAATGTTTGCATTTCAATCAGCTTTTATGATTTCTAATGTTACAATTGATAAAAAAAAAGGTATTATTTCCAAATACGACAGAAAAACTAAACAAAACAAATTTTCATGTGAGTCTATTTTTTTCAGAACCCAGATATGAAAGGTCCTCTGAAAGTTTTGTGAATGATTCTCTACTATCGATGGTTTAACATGTGCTTCAACAGTAGAATAAGTGCCAGTTTTAAATCTCATGCCCCGTGACAATAAGTGCATGAGTGCAAGCAATAGCAAGAGTATTTTTAGCAGTGCGGACCAAGGGATCCCGGGACCTCTCCCTGTGATAAGCTGTGACCAAAGTCCGCTGGCTAGAGAAGGCCGAAAGAGCAAATAGGGAACGCACACACACATACCGAGTGTTTAATAAACACATACATGGGACTTAGCTGCAGTGTGATGTGGCAGGCAAAGGTAAGGCTGCTTGTTTGTACACAAGGGGCAAATTAGGGGCAAGATCCAGGTTAGGTAAAGGTGAAGTGATGTCATCAAAACAATGGGTTCTGGAGGTGATGAGGAGTTCAGGCAGAGTTCATGCAAAGGTGGTCTGAGAAACTTCTAGGGGACTTCAACGAGATGGTCCTAAACGTAGAGATGGTCAAAAACCATCTGTCTCGTTCTGTCAGTCAAAAAGTAGGAAAAAACAAAAACACTCTGAGGAAACAGGAGGAGAAATGGTGCCTCAATTGCACCCAAGTCTGATAACACCAGGAATCTTTTTGTTTGGACAAAGAGGAGGGATGATGTGTGAGAGGAGTTTAATAAATCGAGTAAGAAAAAAAAAGAAAAGAAGTTGAAAGTGGATCAAGAAACAGAGCAACGCTGAGAAGAAGGATGCCACCAGACAGGAGGAGCAGTGGAAAACAAAAGAGGCTCCACACTCTCCTCTGTCTTATCTGTCTGAGGGTCTTATCCACTGCTGGCTCTGTTAGTGTAACCCCTTTCCCTCCCTTCCAGCACGGCCGCTCTCCTTCCACCTCATCCCTCCATCTCCATGTCCCCCCCTCTACCTCCATCCAACCAGCCCTCCACTGCTTGCCGTGGACCCCCGTTATCAGGCCAGGGCTGACGTCAGGGGGGGCCGGAGACAGAGGCTGATAGTGTGGCAGAGGCTGCCTCCGCAAAGGCTGTGGGAACCACCGGCCCAGCCCAGTTCGACCTAGTGGCCCTGCACGTCCACCACCAGAACAGACGGAGGCAAGCAATAACAGCAAATCCATGACAGCACACACTCCATGTCAATTTATGACTTTGTTGTTTATTTTTACTGTTGCACTAAAATAGAAAACTAAAATATCAATTGTTTGCGCCTCTAACAGCGCAGTTCATGTTTTACATATCTGAAAACGCTGCAAAAATAACACAAAACAGAGACTTTCATCAAATCTCAGAGTTTATTAAATACAACAAATGTTTTCGTCAGCTTTTTCCTTAAAGTAGCCAACTGCATTTGTTATCTTCTACTATTTTTGTCACAATAATTTACTTTCAATAAAGCTACAAGTTTGAGAACTTTAATGAATTTGAAAAAATCATTGTGAAACTTTGTGTCATTTTGATAAAACCAGAGAATCAATTTTTCATTCACTTAAGGTGAAACTGTCTTTTTTTTATCACTTACGCATCATTTGTCATATTTCTTGGCATCCATTGTGGAGATGCTTAAAAACCCTTATAATTATGTCATCCTTTATTGCAGAGGCATAAGTTGTTTTTTATTGGTTTTTTTTGTTTGTTTGCTTTTTTACAAAATGAACGCGGGAACAAATATTGGTACTCTTTTAATACAAGCTCCTTTTTGTGCATGTAGAATAACATTTAGTCTTCTTTTCTACCTCTTGAGGTTGGAATCCAAACTCTAGATCGAATGGGAAAAAGTTGATTTTGTGTCTGGTGAACCATATCGGTGCTGATTTGCTCTGAGGCTTTTGGATCAAATTCCCACTGAAAGATGACGACTCAACATGACTTTCATCCTAACAAGGTTCCCAGACCCATTGGAAAAGAATCAGGCCCAAAGCATCACAGATCCTCTACCGTACTAACAGTGGTCATGATTTTTCACGTCCACTCTTTTCTTAAGGTCAGACCCACCTCAGTCTTAGTCTTATCTGTCCAAAGCACACAGTTCCTGTTAAAGTCAAAGAAGAGTTTAGCAAACTGCTTCCGAACAGCAGGTTGAGAACATGATATTTTTGTCACCTTCTTTCCTGTATCAACAAGATAAATCTGGGTCCTTGTCCAGGCTTGTATGTCACAGTTTCAGTTGTTTTAGACTTTTCAGTTATTGCTCTGTGATGCTAGATGGGTCACTCCCTATTTTCTGTGTAGTCATTTTAGGACTTAAGATCAACACTCATATGCTTCACCCGAATGGGACGTTTTCCTCTCTTTCCAACTTAGAAGAGTGAGTTTTTGCATCTACAGTTATTTACCTGGGAAA
Organism: Girardinus metallicus; assembly: GCA_903067095.1. NCBI lineage: Eukaryota > Metazoa > Chordata > Actinopteri > Cyprinodontiformes > Poeciliidae > Girardinus > Girardinus metallicus. The sequence continues at coordinate 29,556 of CAEGAE010006039.1, read as the reverse complement.
CAGAGGGCCGTTTGTTACTCGTTTAAAGTTTACTGACACTGATCAACATTAGTGTAAATTCTAAAATACTTCAATGATATTTATTTTAATGGGATGGTTAGTAGTACCCACGGTGCCATTGATGATTTGTAACTTTGTCAAGTGTGGCTTTAAGTGATCCTGCGTATGGAATATTAAATAAAGGTTAAGTAAAAAACAATAAAATGAAATATGAATTCTTTTTTTACTTGTTTTACTTGTTTACATTTAGGCTTTCTTTTGCTAATTCTTACTACAAGTAACCCAACAAAAACGTTTGTGTTGGTCCAGAAAAACCCAACATATTTGCACCGCATGGAATACAAACAAAAAATACATTTCCTCTGACTGTTTTAAGGTTCCTCTTAACCCTAAATAGTTGATTTGGTATTGTCATGGCACAAAGCTTGAGAGAAGCAAAGTGAGAGAACATGTGAGTTTGCTGGTGCAGGTCAACAGGTGCAAGTTGTGAAGTGCGGGGAGTGAATGCAACATGGATGGCTGCAACAGATGAAGTTTCACATCATTAAGTGCAGGTGCTGTACTCCCAAAACACACTCATGCACACGCAAAACACACACACTCACGCACACGCAAAGATATCTCATGTCATCTAAACCTTGTTAATTTTCATACTTCGACATCAATAATCCCAACGAAAATTCTTAATGCGCCTTTGTTCCTCTGTCTAATTCTGGTTTGGCTCATTTACACTCTAGGGGAGCAAGGTGAACCATCAATCTGTCCTTTGTTCAAGCATATATTTCCACTTTTCCTAAGTGTGTCGCAGATGTTTTCTGTGATGGATTTGTCGGATGGGGAGTGGAGACACACTTATCAGTGTGTTGTCCTCGATAAGCGAAGGAGATTTGTAACCGTTGTAGTTGGTCAGTCTTGAGTTTGTGCGTGTGCATGTTTGTGTCTTACGTTGACCTCTTCCCCGTCGAGCTAGTAGGAGGAAGAAACAAGCGGCCTTGACAGAGAACTAGGAGGGGTGAGATCTTAAATAAGAATCTGTGAAAGAAGGAAGCCGTTGTTTCTGAGCTCGTTATTACTTCCAGTCTTGCTTTCATTTCTCTCAGACACACTCCTTACACAAGACGTGCTGTTTTACTTTCAGTGTATTGTATTTTGTTTGGTTGGGATATGACAGACCAATACAAAGTGCATATGCTGCTTAAGGTTTTAGCTTTTGTTTGACTTGTTTGCAGCTGCAAAACTGAAAAGTGTGACATTCATTTGTTATTTTTGCTCATTCTGATCTGCAAAATAGCCACAGCTCGGTCAAATTGGATGGAAATCATCTGAACAGCAATTTTCAGGTTTTGTTACATAATCTCAATTGGATTCAGGTCTGTTCTTTGACTTGGTTGTTCTAACAAATGAATATGCTTTGATTAAAATCATTTCTTTGTAGCTCTTTTGCACCTCTGCCAGTATTTGGTCATCCTGCAGGAAAGCAAACCTAAACCCAAGTCTCGGCCTCTTTTCTTCCACAACCATTCTCAATTTTGCATTATTTTTATGTTTGTCAATCCCATAATTGGGATTATGGGTTTGACAATAATCCAATAATCCCAATGGGATTATGGGATTATGGGATTAGTGCTTAAATACTTAGTGACAACTAAGTATTTAAGCACTTAAATACTTAGTTGTCACTAAGTATTTAAGTGCTTAGTTGTCACATTCATAGAGTATCAATACAATTACAAAGAACGTATGTGTGGCTATTAAACAAATATCACAATGTGGTTAAACGTGAGTGACTGAGCAAAAACGTTTTAACTTACCCCAGCCAGCACACCTAGGTGGGCTCCATATGGGAAAAAAAGAGGGCAGACCATATGAGTTTGTAGGGCCCACCGCCATGTAGGGCCCATGTAGGGCCCATGTAGGCTGCGACCCTACATGGGCAAACCCATGTGGGGCCACCATGGAAACCGCGGACAAACCCATTTGGGACCCAAATGATCTGCCCTCTACGCTGCACCCTGGCTGCTGAAAACTTGTTCATCAGTTAGAAATTATAGGAACGGGTGTACTAAAATATTTATATTTTAGGGTTTTGTCTCAATACAAAGACGCATTTTCGTAAAATGACTCAATTCAGGCTTTAGAGGAACTAAATGTTCGTTTCTTCATGCTCAGGCAGGTTCAGAGAGTGTGATGTGCAACTTACAGATCTATTCTTGACTGAGCCATGCAGGTGTTTGACACAGATGTGAGACGATACACAGGGCCCACGCTGGGCAGGCGACAAGGTTTGTTGGTATTTTACTGCCTTCCTCTGAGATGGAACAATAGTGTGTCTGAAAGATGTTGAGTCTCAAGCCCCTGGCTCTTTGGGGGTACAGTCAGTCTTCTCTCGCTCTTACTAAGTCTATTATGCAGAATTAAAAGAGCAATAAACATATCATTCTTCGTGAGCAGCGGAGAAAGGTCCGTTGCACAAAGTCGGGTCTGACTTTTTTCTTTTTTTTTTTTTTCAAACACCGGCTGATGCTGATGACCTCTAGATAGCTGCACGTATATGAGTCAAATTATTACACTGACCACAATGGTGCTCAACGAAGCCACTTGCTGCTCCTCCGCCTAATGCGCAGCAGGAAGCTCCGCTGACTCAGCAGCGGCTCTCTGCGGGATGAACCGACATGCAGACAGCGGCAGAGATCTCCTCTATCAGATCCTCAGGATGAAGCTTGGACTTAGTTTACAGATGTTGTCAAATAGTATTTTTATAAGAGCGTAAAGCTGCCAGGTTAGAAGCCTCAATACGCAGGGTGACATTTATCAGTTGGATGAGTGAAAAAGCCCGACATCGTGCCGCATTGTCGCACATTACTCCGGTAGACTTTTGTTTTTTTTTTTGTAAGGGTTTTTTCGGCACAAGTTTATTTCACAGCAATCTGACTGTAAGAGGGCAGAGAGAGCGGAGCGGGGGAGAGAGGCACAGGAATCAGACTCCAGACTACCCCGGTCTAAAGTCTCTACATGCGCGGCGCCACGCTAACCACTGCGCCACGCAACTCCCCTATTGCGATAGCCTATGCTCAAATTTTCAGTTTGTACATTTTTATACAATTTGAGCTGTCAAGTTTCATTGAAAAAAAAAATCAGTTTTGTCACGTGATTGCGACTAGTCGACTGGCCCAGAAAAAAGTCATTGCAGAGAAAAGAATCGACTAGTCGACTAATTGGTGCAACCCCTTGAGGCCAAGGAAAATTTACTTCTCTCCCTGATTGGCTGATTTGCAAATCCCAGTACCTTGTCAAATATTGGTATTTCCTGCTTCCCAAGCAACATTTGCTTTTTAATATAAAAAAAATTATGAAGTGAATTTTTTGTGATTAACTTAAAGTTATGGGCCACGAATCAGGGAATCCAATTTAGAGACCAATTGACCTAACATGCAAATTTGTGGATTGTTAAATCTTATTTAACCCGATTTAACAAATCGGGTTAAATAAATGAACTCATGGATGAAAATGTAGATGTTTGCATGAGAGGGGTGTCCAAGTTGAAACATGCACCCAGCTTTCTGTGACCGACAGATCTCCTCAGCGCTCGGACATTATGCCTGTTCCGTTATCCTGTTCCTCAACTTGTTCAGTCTAAAGAAAAAATGTTGAGATAGCAGAAGAAATTAGAGCATTAGCAAAAAATGTTATGGATTTAATTACCAGGGGAAATTCTGCTGCGTTGTGTATACAAGGGAAAAAAGTTTGTATATTTCCAACTCTTTTTTTTTTCCATGTTGAGTGACTCAAGTCTCCTCATTTCTGCCCTCTGGCTGACATTAAAGGAGATGGGCTCATTAGGCGTTTTAATTGGTCCAGAGCAGCTGCTGTATGTGAACTGGTATGTGGGCTGGCTACCCGCCAAACTTAAATAAGGTAACCTTGCGGAAAAGCTACGCAGACTGAGCAACAGATCAAACAGGTCAAAGAAAAGTTTAAACAAGACGAGAAAACCTTGTATTCTGCTTTGAATGCCTTTTTCAGAGCTTTTTCCACCTACTGTGTATTTCTTTCTATGAGAGTATTTTCTTGGACCTTTCTATCTAAAATCACAAATTTTTAAATACATCTACTCCCTCCATCTGACAGCTTGTAGGCTCTTCTTATAAAAAACGGTCTTCTTTGGCTAAAACATTTGTTCAAAAGACTTTTTATCATTAAATAAGCAGCACTGTGCTTTAGTTTTTCAAATATGAATGACATATGTTAAGATTGATTAGGTTGAACTTGCTTTTCTTGCTGAAATTTAAAAATTAGACCAATGACTTAAGAGCATCTTGTCAAATTCACCTTTAGCTCGTTTTCTCTTGTGTGCGTGTATGTGTGAAACCCGCTGTGTGTGCGTGTGCGTGGGTATGGGTGTGTGTGCGGGTGTGCGCGTGTGGGTGTGTGTGTGTGTTTGCTGTGGGGTCTATAGCTTGTGGAGAATCCATCAAAGCTTATCATTATAAGTAAACATGACAGAGTGGACAAAATGTCTTGTGCGCCGCCAGACCTGCTATCTGACCACGAGCCATATCTGCGATGATGGACTGATGTGGCGCTGGCCTGGACTAACAGAGTCTGAGAGTTTAGAATGGGAGACAGCATGCACTCGTATACACACGCACACTGGGACACTTGAAAACACACTTCAAAAGGCACAGACATGCAAAAAGTCAGGAGCACTTCTATTACCTTATATCTTCAACATCTTTAAGGAATATTGCTGTTTCAGTGGATGAAAAGTTGATTCACTGCTCAGTCGTAAATGGACAGACACTGAAATTATACATTTGGAGTTTATAGCTGTTATTTATTGGCAAATGTTTATTAAGGTTCAGAGTTTATGTATTTTTCAAACACAGAGAGGATTTTATTCCCTAAAAAGTAATCATTACTGTACACGACAAGCCTCTTTTTATGGCAGGTGAGATCAGAGGAGAGTTAAGTACCCCTGATGGAGATTTATTAGTAACGTTACTCTTCATCTTCTGCGCTCGTGGTTTCTTTATAGACTGTGTCTAAAGGAAGATTATCAAAACCTAAAGGGGATTTTGAAAAATATATGGATTCAGTATGTTTTTAGACATATTTTCCATCCGTCCGATGTGAGGCATCTCGCATGTGTGTGAAGTGTTGAGGTCAGCCTGCATGTTCCTTTACTTGTTACAACACCACTGATAAGAAAGGTAAACAACCCTGCACTGTTTGCTCCCCTGCAGCAGTCACATGATCAAGAAACTCTGATGATAGCCTCTATGTGAGCTTGAAAAGGTACAATTTTGCAGACACAGTCTAATCCGTGTTCTGGGTGGGGGCCCCTGTATGTCCATTTGAACTAAAACTCCAGTATTGATAACCTCTTTCCTGCTCTTTAATTTCTGGGTCAAAAGTCATGGCTGCAGTACCTCAGCTGACATGTCAGATTGACAGTAGGTGTAGTGGCACTGGATGGTATACAGCATGGGGATGTCTGATGCCATGTCGTTGTTCTGTCTGTAATCAAGGAGTATGTGTGTTCAGGAGGTCATTAAACTCATTGTAACAAAGAAGGTGGTCCTTAAGGTGATTTGGACTATCCCAGACCACCAAAGTAGAGTTGACTTTCTCTTTTAGATTGTTAAACCTTAAAACATTGTTACAAAATTTAAGAAGTGTATTTTATTTCTAACTCTACAGGCCTCTGACTTGTTTTACTATTCATTGAAAAGGGGAAAGGACTAATTAGACATAGCGGAGTTAAGTTTTTTTTTTTCTTCGTTTACCTGCTATTAATGTCAGTGTAATTAAGGATTTGTGATGTGATGTTGTTGGATTGTGAGGGATTAGATGTGTTGACGATAGTATCAACTCACAAAGCGCTTCCTGTCCATCTCTGCTCTTGCTCAGATCGATGTTATTTTTCTCATTTTCCTTTTTGCCTCATACGCTAGTCTCAGTACTATTTCCATTCTTTTTCTTTAGTTTCATAGATTCGTGTTAATCACCTCCATATTTTCAATCTTCAAGAGCATTCTTTTTTTCCTCCTTTGATAATACTTATGAATTAAAATATTTTTTGGAAGGTAAATCAGAGTGGAAATTAGCATACTTGAAGTTTAAAGTCAATTAGTACTTCATAATATCAGTTTTAATAGTGTGAAAGTCCAATTCCTAAACATAACCAAATAATGTAATTCTGATTTTTATTATTAAATTAAACTGGATTAATACTTATAAGCATAACTAATGCAGATTAAATTATACATATGCTGACCTTTTCTAGCAATAGCATAATAACACAGTGAAAAGTAAACTTTTAATTTTAGTGCATTTATGGGAAACAATCACAAATATATTTTTCCATTACCCAAGCATCAGTAGTCCTCGTGTAATGTTTTGTACATCTCTCTCTTGCCTTTAGGGTAGCTCTTAGTCATCAGCTACAACATTTCATAAAGTTGGAGCAAACGCAGAAAAGTCTCTTTGTCCATTCCTATTTTTGTTCAGTGTCATTTACTGGGCCTGCCTTATGTACTCCTCTCTTCAGGTTATCCTGAAGGTCTTCTAAAGGATTTAGGTCTGGGGAGTCAGAATGCCATGAAAAAGGTTAATTTTGTGTCTGGTATGTTTTTTCTGTGTTCTTTTGACCTTTCGTTTTGGATGTTGAGCGATCTAGTAATGGCTCATTTTCAGTTCTCTTGCGGAAACCACCAATTTTTTGTTTAAAATGTCCAGTTATTTGGGAGGGTTTATGAAAGAGTGCATTTTAAAAAGGTTCTCATAGACATCACAAATTCTTCACATGAGGTTTTATTTTACTTTAAAACACACACACACACACACACACACACACAAAGACATTTTTTTCCATTTAATAAACGCAATTCAGAAGGGTTGGATTTTTCCATGTTGAATTATGCAACTGAAAAACCTCAATTTATTCTTCTGCATGGCTTTTCAGACATCTTTACCAGGGCCCGTAACAAATGTGGAAAGTTACTGTATTGTGTTTTCTTGTTTTAAGATCTTATTTTTTCTTTGGGTTTACATTATCTGCTAACCTTAGGGCTAAATAATACATTCAAAGTCTAAACCAAGTTACTATTATTCCTTTCTAATCTTATAAACAATGGCAGGACAAATAAAGACACTAACTATCAGAACGTAGGCTGTAATTTTGAATAAACCATGGAGATGCAAACATAAATAGATTAGCATGAAGAAAATTGTGATTCTAACAAAATCTCAATAACACAAATATAGACATCTCATTTTGAACTTCTGCTATCCCAGATTCTTCAGTGCTCTGCTTATTTATGTTGAAGCTGTGTTGTAAGTGGGACGCTCAGTTCTCTGTTGTTTATCTTCATGATTAACTCTGTTTTAAAGATTTCTTGCCCTAATTGGTTTATGACCCAACCCCTCTATCAACATCAATCATCTGACTGTAAACTCTGAGACAAAACACGGGATTTTTTTTCCCCATAATACAGCAGCACTTATTTAACATGTTTTGGCTTATTATAAATGAATTATGACCCCATAGTCTCTATCAATTATCATTTGTGTGACATCTCCTTTTTCAGTGTTTAGGTCTTTCTCCTTCTTGTTGCCACTGTGTACTTGACGTTATCAGCGGCTGTAGTCTAAGCTGGAGCTTTTGACGTCTGAGCAAAATGATTTTAAATCAATCCAAGGACCGAGCTGGGTCAGACTTCTGTGTCAGTTTAAACAGATAGAGACAAGATATCATCTTTAGTTGCACTGACTTACCAAAACAAATCTTTTAGTCTATGCTCTTGGGAGAATGTCCAAACATGGGACCAGACAAAAGCAAAATGTTGACAATTTTATCGAGAAATGGCTGAAAATGGCATACACCAATCAAAGAATGTGTTGAAATTAAACTGTAAAGCTGGTGGAGCATGCATATTTGCATATATTTTACTTGGGTAGATTTTAATCAGTATTTTTGAGTATTAAGTATGACTAAAAGATTCTTACAAAAAGATGCATTTTACCAGTACATATTAAATTAGTTAAATTCTATCTACTCAAAGCAATCATGTTTTAAACCTGCGGGTCAGCGGAGAGAGACATGTTGTTGAACATCACTGCGGCACGCTAGTGTGTGCTAGAATTATGGCAGCAACCAATTTGCAACTTTTTTTTTTCAGACAAACCAAATAGGCTAATTTGAGTAATGTTGTGGGATGCAAATAATATTAGTTAATTTATGACTACTTAATCCGTGTCAATATATCATCTTAAACTTGTTGATAGCAATGCTAATGCTGTTACTTGTAACAGCATTAGCAGCAACAGCATCCCTTTCTGGAAAAAACCCAATCATCCTTCATTGCTGCACAGAAATCGTGTTTGCTATTTCTTATCACATTTTTTATGTTTTTTTTATTATTATTATTATTTTTTTTTATTATAATCAAAAGAGCAAAACCAGGGAGGAGACATGAGACCAGAGGCCAGCAGCAGGGATGATGATGCATCGTCTTATCAGGTAAGGAGTGATTATAACTTGCTTTGAAAAATATATCTATTGCAAGGAAAAATCAGTCACAGGGTCTGATTTTTTCATTTAAATAAATAGACTTTAAAGAGTGTTAACATTAATTTCTTAGATTTCTGCAACATAAATGCTAAAGTTTATGCTAATCTGAGCATAATTTTTGAGTATACTCTGTTGACTCGTGCCCTTACATTTCACTGTTTATATCAGTGTTGTTTATTTTGTATTAATAAACAACATGGTTGTTTCATTCAAAAGGTTACATGAATGTATGTATTTTTAAAACGTATATACATAAATGTGTGTATTTATACTAGACAAAAAGCATCCCCGTCTAAATTCCTCTACAGCTGGGTCTGCTCCAACATGTTTTAAGATCAGACAAAGAAAAGCTGGGTTGATACAAAAGGCAGTTTTCAAATAATTAAAGGAGACAAGTACTATCTAAATTTAAATCACTCTGATGGCATCACTTCGGAGGAATCTTGGCCCACTTTTCTTTACGGGATAGTTTGAATTCAGGCACATTGGATGTTTTTGACCACTAAGCAAACTCAAAGCTTTTACCACAGGAACTTATAAGTTCCTGTGGAACATTTAAGTTCAGAAATTGACTAGGTTACTCGAAAACCTTTAGCTTGTGTTAGATTATTCCTAAATTATTTTGCTGGGATGCTTTTGATCATTGTCATAGTAGAGAGTAGACCAGTTTCAGCAAGTTGTCCAAATACTGCAGTAGTTAAGGAGCCCAAGATTGTCACCTTGTAGACACCAGGTTTAATACAGATATGATGTCTTTTTTTGTGTGTGTGTGTGTTGTGTTAGTCTTATGCCTGAAGTAACAAGAAGCACATGTCCAAAAGGTATCACATTAGGTTAGCAATGGTTTTGCCTTGAAAATTTGCTATGGATGATATTCAGTCTATTATTGTTGAATCATAACCTTAGCTGAGGCCGGTGAATCTGAACTCAGCTTTTTGATCAGCGTTTGATGATCTGGACACTTTAAATCTGGGGAAAAGACAAACAGAAGAAATCTGGAAGTGGGTAAATGTAATTTTACTGTGCATCCATGGATGCATTAGAGCTGATTATGGGCCGCAACTTTGATATACGTGAATTGTGCAATCCCTTTATGTCGGGGGGACTAAATGCAAACATGCTGAACAGATAATGATGGTCTGTTTGATGTGCACATCCTGAAAACATGACTCATATGAGCTTAAAGTTTACTCCATGTTTGGCATTTTGAGTGTTTGAATTATGTGACCATGTAATACATCTCGGACTCAACATGATGTCTTTTAATTTCTTCTCTGGAACCAGATAAATGACAAGATTACCTGAAAAAGAACAGGTGGAAGGCCACGTTTTGAACTGTCCAATTTTCCAGTCCCACAGTGGTTCTGCGGATCTGGGACAATGACACCCAGATCCACAGCGTCCCTGCCAACACAAACCCTGCTTCTGAACAGAGCCACCTCCCTCCCCACAATCCTTTGCTCTGAGTAGGGCAAGGAGAGGAGGTGGGGGGCTAAGGGGAGGCCGACGAAAGTCTGAACAGGCCAGAGGAGCGACACACCGGCGCCATGGCGATCCCTAAGACAACTTATCTCCTCTCTCTCAGTGATAGCGCCTGTCAAAATAACAGCCAAGATACACACCCAGCAAGGAACTGGTTAACTTGTAGGCCGTCCAGCTAGAATGCCGGGGCCTTTGTCTTCCTACATGGCTCACTTGGGCTTGATAATGTCACTGTTGTCTTAGCACCCAATTATATTTAACAGTAATACATAAAATTGCAGATGACCCTCAGCATCACTATCTTTTCTTATTAAGAAAAAATAATTTTATTGTATTTCTGTAACAAAGACGTGGGACATTTGTAAAATGAAAATATATTAATGGCTATATTATGCTTTAAAGCTTAGCAACTGAGTAGGTTGTTGTTAGTTGTAGCTCTCCGATTTGCTCAAGAAGCTGTCAGTGATAATAGCCAGATATGTTCACATCATACAACATGGGGCAAGATTTCAAATGGAAAAAAAAAGAAAGATAAACAAAACAAGCCTAACAAATAAAATTTCTGAGTTGTGAATATGAGTTTTTGTTTTCATCAGTTGCATTGCTGCAGAATGGATTTAAGCACGACAGACCTTTTGGCGCCCTCTTGTGGTTGTTCCGCTCCTGTTTTAAATGTCATCAGAAAGTGCCACAATTTAATTCATTATTAAGTTATTTAAAAAAATATATATGTGTTATCATTTATTTAAGTAAAAATAGAAATGCTAAATCATTGCCATTTATTTAACAAACTCATCGAATATGACTACATCAAAAAAAAAAATAAAAGTGAAAAAATAAATTGCTATTCAGATCCTATTCAAACTTGGCGAATGTGGAATCATTTACAAATTTATTCTGTCAACTGTTTTGATCAAATCCAATGGGTCAAATCAGCACATCTTAAGACAAGATAAAATATTGATTTTAACAGACTATCGACTAAAACACACAACAATGTATTAAATAAGTATTTAAAACTGGTAAATAATTATAACTCCATTATTTTATCTATGTTTTTACATCATACAATAAAACTTGTGCAGTGATCAACTGATTATTACAGTCATCATAAAAAAAGAGGTCGTCATTCAGCACAATACTTATATGTTTGTAAATTTAGATAATTATGGGTAAATGGATATATTTATTTAATGTTTATTTTTTTGTTATTTTGCCGCAAATAAATTATATTCAACTACTTAATGATATATTAAAATGTGGCGATTTTGTCCCAATATAATAAACTAATTTTCACTTCGCTGATATACTAAAATAACAACATTTTATGCTGTTACTATATAATTAATTGTTTAAAATTGAAAAGAACAAGTTCCCTGACCGGGAATCGAACCCGGGCCGCGGCGGTGAGAGCGCCGAATCCTAACCACTAGACCACCAGGGAAGACGTACATCACAACCGCACGACATATTATTGACTCTTTTACGGTGATAATGTTTTGTCAATGGTTGCTGTGTCTATTTTATGTTTACTTAACTTGTACAATAAATGCCCTATTGCCTCATTTATAGAAAAGAAGCACAAAGGGAGATGTAATTCTAAACAAAAGGGACGATCTTCGCCCTATTTTCTGGCGCTGACGCCGCCAGAGGGCGTTGCAAAGAAGGAGAGGCTACATGTAGCGCTTCGAAGATGCTCGCCTGGTGCGTGAGCTCCTTCAGCTACCTGTTTTCAAAATCAATTTTGAACTTCATGGAGTCATTGCACAAAGACGTTACAGCCCACTGCTGAGAAAGGTTGCAGGAGCAGGGATGTCTCAGGGTAAGCAAACGGTTTTAAACCACAATTCCGTTCCTACTTTCAATAGCAGGTTGCTATTGTGTGTAAACAAAGTGGCTAGCCGCTGTAGCAGCGTTAGCAGCAGCAGCTGTGTGTGGTCAGTCGGAAGAAAGCTGGACCTTGTTCGATGCGTCTTTGTTTGCTTAAATCTGCCGGTTGCTCGGGAATTTTTTTGACAGTAGCATACCTGGCTGTTTTGTGGTTTGCTGTCGCTGCTTCGACTGGTCAAGATAAGTAAGCTATTTAGCTAAATTTAACAACGTAGCTTCAAATATTACGTTTCCTCAAAGATTAACCATCTACCTGTTATATAAGACTTGAAAGATACACCTGGATCAACTTCTGTCCTCTTTCTTTAAGTATGTCTCCAATCGTTTCATTAATTTTAGTGTCGTGATAATTCTCTTGTATCTCAGTGTGGCTGTTTACATCAATTGGATTCCCAGTGCTCAGTGCTAATAATAGACAAACAGACTCCTACAATTAAGCCGTATTACATAATGAAAACACATGTTTATGGCAGGAAATCGGGAGCAGATGCGCCTGTGAAAGGAGCATTTTCTCCCTTTATGCTAATTAACCTGACACGAAGATCATTATGGGATGCTTTCATCGCCCTCCACACAAGCTGACTGACTTATGGGATGCGTTATTAGGTTGTTGCAGTGCTACGGAGTGCTGCAGCTTGAGAAGGCAGACTGAGGGCTTTTCTGATTTCCTTCCTTCTCTCATTTGCAGGACTAAAAAGAAGTGTGAGAGACCACTGTGGGATCCTCATCTAGCTTGGCTGTGTGTGGATGTTTGCATGGATGAGTTTACTGTAACTGCTTGCAGATTTTAAGCCTGATGGAAAAAAGAGACAGAAAGCAGGGATATTTTGACAGGTAAGGCACTCTGGATTTGTTTGTTTATATTAAATCTCTCTTACTTTGCAATGTTTAGGACCAGTGTTTGTATTTGAGCTTATGCCTAAATGACCAGGCAGAGGTAGTCAAGCTGGTGCTATCAGTGAGGTATGGAGCCGGTCCAAGGCATTAGAGAACTAAGCCGCATCTCTGTGCCCACACGCCTTCAAAAACCCTTACGTTCACAGACAGTATAAACCTCTCACCATTATAATAATTTTATATAATTTACTCATTGTGTATTGTATGGAAATGTAGTTTTATTACTTCTGTATATATGTTTCAGTTGGACATTGCTCAGATCTGAGGTCTTATTCTCATATATATTTGGAGCCAACTGGCACAAACAATGATTATGACCACAAATTATGGAAATATGGTACAATGTAAAGCAATTAATATGCAATTAAATTAGGTATTTGAGCCTTCTGTGATTCTGACGCCCATAAAAAGGCCTTAAAGACAAATAGTCGTTTATAGGGATGAAATGAAAGCAGAAAAGTCAAGTCAAAGTTTATTTATATAGCACAGAAAGGAACAAAGTGTCAGAGGGTACAAATAGAGATGTGCAGTGAATTGACATTGAGCGACTCATTCGTTTTCTAATAAATACTTTTAAGTAAAAAACATTCATTTAAGATTTAAACGAGCTAACGTTTGGCAAACATACAATGTGAATTTTCTTCGTTTACCGGTAATAGTAATTTTGCAGATCTTTAATTTATTTACTGTAGTTCAGTCATTCCGGGCACTTGTATTAGAGCTGGGGTCACTTCTAATGCAGACATTTACTGTTTGCAAAGTAAACTTTAATCGGTAGTTAATAATTTTCCATACGAGTCTGTAAACACAGTGAATAAAACTTGTTTGACTCGTCTGTTATGACTCTTTGTTTGACTTGAAACCTTGTATATAAAAAATATTTTCAGTTTATTTACATCTTTCACCTTTTAAAACACCTCATACCAGTTGCTACTTATTAAACAAATACTGCAAGCCCAACAGATTTATTTTCACAAGTGTCGCATTGTGGCTTTCTATATAATGCTCCACTCGTTATAATAAAAACTTTATTGGAAGTTAAGTTTGGGTTTATTTAAAATATAATGGAGATGGTAAATTTAGAATATAGAAAGGAAGAGAGATGGGGTAAAAAGTTAGAAGGGAGAGAGGGAGAGAAGAAAAGAGAAGTGAAAAAAGGATTAAGAAAATACAAGAAAAAAACATACAATTCTCTTTCTACACCTGCAGAAAGATAGAAAAAAAGCAGAGTCCTTAGAAACAACATATCTATAACAACACAACATCTAAATAACAAGTGCAAGTACTAATCAATGCAAAAGGCATTTAGTGACAACCGCAGTCCGAGATAGTGTATCTGTAAAAACCTGAATCCAAATATTATGAGGACTGCCTTTTAGTCAAACAGAAAATGGAGATTACATTTTTTAGCCCCAAAAAAATCAAACGACAGAAAGCATCAAATTGTGAAAGAAATAGTTTGATGGGATCTGCACATTCAGAATTAACAGTTTGGCTTATTTACAAGTAAGCAAGGAGTTCGAGATTTCTCGCTTCATCTGCAACAAAAGCTAAATCCTTCTGAGCTACTTTCAGTTTCTCAGCTTCATTCTTATGCAGCTCATCTAGGTTTAAACCTGCGTGACTCTCTCTTATTTCTCTCGTTTGGAGAACCCAACACTCTAACTGCTAGTGCTAGAATTTATTGTAGCAGACACGACCTTATACTCGAATACCAAAAGCACCTTCTGGTTGTATTGACAAAACATATTTATTGATTTGAAAGTCTTCGGCATTTCTGTTCATCATCTGTTCTAAAGACTGAGGCGCATTGAATAATTTTGCATTTTCATCTCTGCTATGTGTCGCAGCTCTACACCCACCTTACAAGATCTCTGTTTAATCAGTAGTGCGTCAGAGTTTCACACAGAGAGGCACTGGCGGTTGACTGTAAAATTGGATTTTGGCAGTGAAACATGATATTGGGAAATGAGTGGAAAAAGGCTTATCACAGTTACGGAGTATGGAGGGATAAGAACTTGTGAAGCTATCAGCAAATTGCAGCTCTTAGTCTGTGACGTCTGTGCAGGTGAGGTGCTTTGCCAAGCTGCATGCAATTTAGACGTTTGATTACTATGAAATCTGTCACCAGTTATTATATATTCAAATTCCATTCAGTTTATTTATATAGAACCAATTCACAACAAATGTTGTCTCAGGACACTTTACAAAAAAATTCAATTCAGTCACACATCTAATTGATCCTTATAGATCAAAAAGTTTAAGGAAATCCAGCAGATTGCATTGAGTCATGGACTTGCAGCATTCACTCCTCTTGGACAAGGTTGTTAGCTTTTTTCCGTGCATCCTGCACGTATTCGGGATGTACATCCTGTGTTTCAGGGGATGTAAGCACCATATATAATCACAAATCAACTTTTATACCTATGGAACGAGTGAATCATAAAGAAACGTGTTCAGTTGTTTCCTAAATGGGAAAAAAAACGTAGATTTAAACACAATCAATGCCCGGATGGTAAGCACAATGTTAGGGTTTTGTCAGAGTGGGTATGTGATTCAATTGTGTCTTATGGGCTTGTTTCCCTTGCATTATGGCTTCGGTTTCATGTTATTGGGTTGACAATCTGGCTCAAATAAGACATCAGTCATGTCTTTTCTGCTGGAAATATTACACTTTATTTATTGGATCAGCTTTGCATTGGTTCTTAATGGGATTTTGACTCTACGTACTATTAGAAGAGGTCAAACTGTATGTGCACTAAGCAGATCTAAAGCAACATGCAGCAGATCACCTCTAATAAAGTTACCCAGAGATGTCTGATGTCTCACATGCAGTAAAATGGAGTTCTCTCAAACAGAGGTGTTTAACATGCCTATTTCTATAGCTACCATCAAGCAGTCACTTTGTGATTTTAATTAGAGCTTTCTTTCAGATTAAAAGCTCAGCTTTGAATCACAGATTAACTGTGTTCCTGGACAGAGGGATATTTAATGTTACTACTACAATGTTTAATTTGTTTTACCCCTTGCTATTTTGTGCTTTGCAGTTTGTTTGTTTGTTTGTTTTGTTTTTTTTTGGTAGAAAATGGTGATGCGTGGAGCAGGATGTTTTATACCTGCTCCATGATTCATTCCTGCCTTTAATTTCCCTCTACTAGCCTGAGCTTTTTGATTTAACTTGCTATTACAAAAGGGAAACGCACCGATTAGAGTTTTAAAAGTTGAAACAACTTTGCTTATTCCTCAGTTATGTGTCTATAATAATCTCAAATTCAGAAGTTAAAATCTTCTTATTGTTTCAACATTCCAAGCCTATGTTGGATTTAGGGTTGTTTATCACAGGACGCTAGTGACTTCGGAGGGAGTGCTGCAGTGCCAAGTGGCCCGTGGTGTGTTTGGGAAGAGAATCAATATGTTCAGAGCAAAAATAGTCCTTATCAGCCAACACAGCTACTGCTGTAACAGCCACATCCCCTCCTATTTGAAGTGTGTGCCACTTCGCTTCCTGACATATCGAGCAAAGGTCAACATGCGGCTGCCCAGCATTTCGCTGTCCAAGCAAACGTCATTAGGCACTGAACTGCTTTGTTCCAGTTATGCTCACTATTATGACTCAAAATAATGTTTTGTTGATGTAGTTGATCACTATCTGGCAAACAGTTGTTTATTCATAGGGGTCTGGTGTGTTAAAACTTCATGCATGATTTCTTTAAATGGTGCATAATCATCCCTTCAGTGCAGCAAAGTTAAACAAAGTTGTGAATGTAAAACCAATACTTTGTTGCTCTAATAAGCAATAAAACTCATGTCAGTCAGAGTTAATCTTAATATGTAAGTGTCATAAAGAGATCCTATATGTTCTGAGCTGAGGATTAATCACTCTTACTTGATTGCTGCTCTAAAAGTGGCTGACTCTGCAATAAACTAATGTCAAAGTCCTACTGTAAATTAACGTACTAGGATTTGTCGTATGCTATAGTTTATTAGACTTTTGGTTGTATGTTTCTATGTCATTTGTATTGTAATTCAGTACTTTTCTGGATATCTGAATATTAAAACATTACACATTTAGTCAGGAACAGTGAGACAGGGAGATATAAGGACATGGGATAATATTTGATCTTAACCTGCACTTAGTGGCTCCTGGGAGTATTGCGCTTACTCACTTTTTTTTTTTGTCAAATGAGAAGGCTTTGTTCAGATTTTGTACAGAACAGGAATTATGTCTGAATTTTAAGTTGTATGAACTAACTGCAGTCACCAACCAAAAGATTAAGTTACATTTTTGGTTGATTCAACAAGCAATACTTTGCTTAATCTCAGGGCTTTCGACCCAGACTCTGGTTTGTAGAACAGTGCCACGGATGTGCTGTTTACAAATCGAATGCTAAACGTAAAAGAAGAAAAACTGAGTGTGGAAATGAAAGGAATCCTTTTGATCTGTGGAGTATGAGAAATGCCCCTGAGCCAAACAGATGCTGCTACTGCTGAGTTTCTGGAGATTCAGGCTGTGTCTAAGACTCCAAAGAGGAGAGACCTTAGTTCCCTCTGTCTGTAGCCTTATCGACCCAATCTCATCCGTTCCATTAAAGCACTTCAATACTTAAGATCCTGTTGTTGTGATGTTCTTTTATTTGCTCTTCACCTGAGGCTGTGCTGGAAATTACCTCAGTTCCTTCAATAAGTAGGCTTATCTTTTCTTGAGATATCTTCTTGAGTATGTAGTGCTTTTGCAAAAGTATCCATACCAATTGAAGTTTGTCACATTTCTGTTATATTCCAACTACAAACTTCAATTTAATTTAATGTGCTCAGTCAACACAAAGTGGAGCATAACTGTGAGGTGGAGAAAAAAAGATGCCTGCTTTACAAATAGTTTGATGAATAAAAATTTAAAAAAGCGATGCGTGCGTCTTTATTCTCCTCCCCTTAAATTGGGTTGCAGATGTTTTGGGTGTGTGTCCACCAGCTTCACACATCTCGAGACCAATCACATTTATACAATAGTGTAAGATCAGTCACATCGAATGGAAAACATCTCTGAACACCAATTTCAGTCCAGATTGGACTTTGACTAGGCCATTCTAAGTCATGAAGGCACATTGATCTAAACTCGTCTTGCTTTTAGGTGAATTTCCATCTCTTTCTCAAGTCTTTCACTGCACCATCCAGTGTTCAGCTCAATTCCTCTTCCCGTTCTTCCCTTTCCCAGTTGAAGAAAAGAATCCCAGAGCATGATCTTGCCACCACCATGTTTCACTGTAGAGACGTTCAGAATTGGTTTTTCACCACCATGGAGTTGAGAAAGACATGTTTTCATTCATAGCTTGTGGCAATCTGCAAACTTCTTCTGGTTTTCTTTCAACCATCAGTTTCATGTTGAAACATCAAAGCCAGATTTTTGCACAACTAATATTTATGCTCTTCAAAGGATCCAGATACACTTGCGAGGCACTGTACATAACCTGCGGCTCACCACTAACCCTGGCTGCCAGTGTACTTCACAGTAGTAGGCTTCCATAATGTACCCCCATCATTTGCTGCAGATCAATGATTAAACAGGGAGAAAGAGGAGTCTGAGAAGATGATACGGCTGACAATGCAAAAAACGGTATTTGACAGGAGGCCTTAAAACTCACTCCATCTACCGTTTATCGCAAGTGCACTTTGTTTAAAAAAGGATCTAGATTATGTTTTTTCTGTTAAAAAAAAATGCAACAGTCTTACCATTTTCCAGGTTCCTGTAAACAAGTCCTTTTTTCTTTTCTTTTCCTTTTTTTTTTTTTTTTTTTTTTTTTTGCTTTCTCATCAGGCTGAAAAGGCGAAAGCAGCTGAAGCCGACCCAACCAGAAAAGAGTCAGAATGAGCCGAGTCTGGCAATCATCTCCTCCTGTGACACAGATCCCAACAAGAAGACGGATCTGCACAGAGTAACAAATAAACCACCTGCAGGTCTGGGTGAGGCGTGCCAAGAGAGAGCTGATTCTTCTTCAAATATCTATGAAAAGCATAAATAGTCATTTATTACTGTCAAATTTCACTTACTAGGCTTGAGCAGAAGTAAGATAAATCTAACTAGGTTAGAAATCATTGGCTAAATGTATATTTTGGCCTACTCTCATGTGTTTCTTGTGTTGAGCATAATGAAGAAACCTGCATTTGATAGTTACATGTAATACAATATATTTAACCACTGCAGACGTCTAATCATTGGTGTTTCTGTTTAGAAACAACTTATTCTCCTGAGTTAGCTGTTGACAATGTCTGTGAGCATTACCAACATTCCTCTTTTGTTTAAAATGTTTCCTGTGCTCTCAGAGCGATGCAGAAGCCCCACGAAATAGGGAATTGTTTGAATTGAAGCAACCTCAGCAGTTTTAAATGGGAAGTTGCATAATCATTTTCCTGGTTTGTTTAAGAGCCAGTGAGGACACTCGGGGCACTATGTTCACAAAGCCTGCACCCAATAAGATTTGCTTTTAATTAGTTAATCCTGAAAGAAATGTTAAAACTCCGCATAATCTGTTTGCACTTTGATTTTATCGGATCTAGTGCGAAGAAATGGTAGAAATAGTGTTTTGTTAATTTTTTTGACAATGAACATATTATATCTTTAACCCACTATTTGGATTAAGCAAGCTTCACTGTGGATACTTGTAAATAAATCTTTGGATTGATAAACCGAACAGTAAAAGTAATGCATCGTATAAAGGCAGACAGTTTTTAAATAAACCAAAATTGCCCTGCGGTTAAGTGTCCCATTCATTTGTGAAACTCTCCAGTGTCACTGATGACAAAAGCAGTCCCACAGTATGATGCTGCCACCACAGTTGGTACAGTTTGAAAGCCTCCCTTCGACTAATCCGAACAAACATCTCATTTTTGTATCTTTCTTGCCTGAACATGCACTATAGCTAAATTTTGGTGTTAAACTATTTAAAATATATTTTTACATTTATTTGATGTGTATCGGTATTTTTTTACAGGATCTTTATTCTTCCTAAATGTAGTATATCACAATGGGGTTAGTCTATACACACAGGCTGAATTTACGTTGTGGTATTGCAGTGTCAGCTCTGTGCAGACTTGGTGAAGTGCAGAGGTCAGAGGAGTGGCTGTTCAGGCACATGCAGCAAAAGTTACAGCAGTCTTAGTCATGCACTATGTTTCAGTCAATTGTGCACTAACAGCTTCTGCGCCCTGGCAAGAGGAAAATGCTGACTGTGGGAATGATCTGCAACAGGAGTCTGATTGTGTGTTTGCTTACAATAACTGCTGCAGCCTGTGCTGAATAATAATAGAGAGAAAAAAAATGACTGGTACTGTTAGACAAGTAACTGAATGGGTGTGAAGGCCCTTCACTGCACCACAGATTCTCTCTGAGATTCAAGTTGCGACTTTGACAACGTTAACACACATTCTTGAAAAAATATTAAATTCATGTATCTATAATTAAGGCCTTAAAATGTTTTACATTAATTTACAAAATGTAAGTTGGCCTTACATATATTAATCACAGGTTCTACATTTTCACTATTTAATATCATATATTCTATGTAACTAATTTTTCCCATGGGACTTGAAACTTATTAAAATTAAAAGATGACTTAAGATCTAGATCTTCTGGGGTATGAATAATTTGCTCAATTTCATCCTCATGTGACATGACATTGTCCTCCACATGTTTGCTCTGTCTCTTTTAGCTTATCTTTTTATTTTCCCCTTACAGTTATGCGTCATGTTTCACATAAACCCTATTAATATACTTTGAAGTTTGTGTTTTTATTGAGACAAAATGTGATAAGGTTTAAGAAGTGCAAATACTGCAGTGTAGGGAATAGTTGTTTTCCAATGAAGAGATTTCTAATATTCAACATTTTCTAGAGTCTATAATTCTTCTTTGACTTTCAGGTGATGGCTGTAAAAGTAACAATCAGGCAAAAATGGAGAAAAAGAAGCCCCCGGGGACAGTAGAGTTTATTGTGAGTAGCCCAACACTCACTAAACAATTTGAAAAACAAGATGCTAATCTATTCATTTTGCATCATTTTAAGCTGTGTGTGTTTTTAGAAATCATGCAGAAGCTAGGTTTCTGTGGTTAAAGGCTGATCTGTGGTTACAGGTGGGACCTGATGATTCCATCAACAGCATCGCACTTAAATTCAACATCACCCCGAACAAGCTGGTGCAGCTGAACAAGCTCTTCGCCCGCAGTGTCTATCCTGGCCAGGTGAGAGGACTGAAACTGTCCAGTCGAGCTGATTTGCATCATCATTATAGATTAGCAGCCCATTTATTGGCCGTCCACCGTCATTACAGAAGCTGTTTGTTCCCGATGTGAGTCAAACAGAAACAGACCCAAAGTCACCGGCGGCTTCTGACGCCTCCTTCACTAACGGTGTTTCTGACAAGCCCTTACAAGTGAGTCAAAATCAGTCTGGGATGTTGCTGCAAGGCTATTTAACCTTAAAATACTTTAACAGTGTGGTGTGGCATTTATGAGTATCAAATCTTAACACTTAAGTTGTGCACATATTATTGGATTTGTCCTTAAACTTGTTCCAGGATTGCACTCAAAGCTGCCGGTCAGCGAAGTCCATTCGTCGGGAGTTCTCACCAAATTCTGAGGATGAGAGCCCGGCAACGGTTAAATTCATTAAGATGAGCTGCAAGTACTTCACTGATGGCATGGTGAGAAGCTTAGATGCTTTGCTGATGTCTGGTTGAAATGTAGATTAAATCTTGAAATATAGAAAGTTATTATTTTATTGTTTTTCATGCATTTAATTAATGTCCTTAGTTGTTGATAAATGATTTGACTTCTTTTGCTCCACCTACTCTGTATGCCTTAATGTATGTTATGCATAAGTGATAATTAAATGTGCAAATTTTCATTTCGTCTTTTTTTTATGGATGAAAGGCAAACCCTGAGGCAGATATGCTAAGCAGGAAATTTTAGTGTGGAATTTGGTCTAAGCATTTTCCAAGTTTGGACAAAGCTGGAGAAGGATGCTAAGTTTGGAAAAAATGTTTGTACTCTGACTTCATTCCCTATCCCATCATTTAAAAGTTGTTTTCATCCGTTATGGCTACTTTTTGCAGAGTTTATATTTAAAGTAAGACCACAGTGTTTATGCATAAAAATTATCCTAAAAAGACTGCCAACACTGAAAAGGTCACGTCAGGCAGTAACTTGTAGGGATAAAAGTGCAGTAGTCACTAATACATTTCTTGCAAGTGTACAGAAACTGTCTCCAAGGCTCTTTAAATGCAATAGTTGTTCTACTAGATAAAGTCATGACTGCTGCTTTCCCTGTGTTAGGGTGTTGTGGGCGGTGTGTTAATTGTAACGCCCAACAACA
The DNA here is from genome assembly GCA_903067095.1 of Girardinus metallicus. NCBI lineage: Eukaryota > Metazoa > Chordata > Actinopteri > Cyprinodontiformes > Poeciliidae > Girardinus > Girardinus metallicus. The sequence goes on along the minus strand of CAEGAE010006039.1, from coordinate 7,353 downwards.
TCATGTTCGACCCTCACAAGTCGGACCCCTTGGTGATCGAGAACGGCTGTGAGGAGTACGGCCTCATCTGCCCTATGGAGGAGGTGGTCTCCGTGGCGCTGTACGATGATGTTTCGCGCATGCAGCTCAAAGACGCTTTGCCATCGTAAGAGCTCACGCTCCACATTTCTGCCGTTTTCTTGCCATCCTTCCTGGCCTTCACTTTTACTCCTTTCTTCCTTATCCTGAGTCCAACTCAGCTTTCTCTTGTCCTCAGCTGTTTTTTTCTGACATTCTCTTCAGAACGCTACATTTCCAATTCCCATTCACTCTATTGTGAGCACTTTTGCTTGTTAAAAATGTGTCCTTTGTTTGAGATTTTTGTTGCCTCACATCACATTTGTTATTTTCAGTTGGGTGCCGTTTTTAATTTAAGTTGGTCATGTTCTTTGTCTTTGTTTTTTTTTTTTCCCTGTACTTGTTTTTTTTCCTCCCCTCCTTCCATCCTGTTTCCCGTCTATGTGATGTCCCGTGTCCTCACAGAGACCTACCCCAGGATCTGTGTCCTGTCTACAGGCCTGGTGAATGGGAGCAGCTGCCATCGGAGCGTGAGCTGAACCCCTTTAGTCGGTATGAGGCTCTGGTTCCAAAACAACCCATATTTTTGGATGACATTGAGTCTACCGTTTCTGAAACTGGTAAGATGTCATCAAATATGGATTTTTCCAGTCCATATACCCCCATTAGTAGTATGCCAAAATCGACTGGTCAAATACGCTCAAAGGACTCAAAACCTTTAAAAGTAAAAGATGCTTTTATTGTGGCTTTCATGTTTTTCTGATCAACAATAAAGTAAGAATGAGATATTTTAATAAAAATAAACAAATTGGTCAGATTTAATATCTAATTCTGAAGATCTTAAGCATAATAAAGGTTTCTCTTGTGTACCTTATTAAAAGAAAGGTATTCTGTTTTCTAAATTTATGTCATTAATTGTTTTCTGTTTTCTTGGTCTACAGTTGTTTTGTTTGTTTGTAGTGCGCCTCATTGTTCCTTTGAAAACATTATATCTCAGTCGCATCTTACCATAGAACATTAGAGTTCAGTAAACCCGTCAGATTAAATTTAGTGATGTAAGGGCAAGAAAAGTTGTGTCCTTTCTCCCAAATAATTTATTTGCATATAAGAAATGTCCTAATCTTGCTATGGAATCTTTATTGAATAAATGTGCTCAAACTAAAGATTGGATTTTCTTGCAGTCAGTGGCAAATTTATGTGAAGGGTGTTTGCACATATTAAACAGAGGGGCCTGTAGTTGTACAGGGCTTTGTTTTACCATGTTCCTTATTTCCAGTGAGTACAGAGGGGGAGCAGACAGAAAAGTCTCCATCGGATGAGGGATTTACCGATCTGGAGTCTACTATCAACTGGAACACCGAGGAGACACAGGGGAACTCCTCAACCCACTGCAGAGACAATTATGAACATGTAGGACCAAACTGTCTCCACCTGCAAGAGTCCCGAGACTATTCAGCACTTAGTCGAGCTACAGGGAGGCTGGATGACGAAGAGGACGAAGGTGTTGCTCAGAACAGCTCCGTAGAGGATGGAGAGTCAGTCTTATCTGCCTTAGAGACCGAGAAACAGGGTAGCTTGCAGATTAAACCCTTAAGCCAGCAGGTAACTGAAACCAAAGATACGCACCCTGAAGGCGCCGAAGAGCTGCTAAATAGAGTAGAAGATAAAACACTCAGGAGGCTGAGTCTGCAGGAGACTTCAGAGGTAGAGAGAAGAAGCCCAGACAGACTAGCAGAGGGCGACAGAGTCAGTGAGGAAGCGAGAGAAAAGAAGAACCAGGAATCAGAGATGAGGTCCTGGCTGCTGAAGAGGATGCAGGTTCCAATAGAAGGTATATCAGAGTGTTGGTTATTAATAGTACTTATATGCTGAATATATTACACCTCAAACATTCAATGTCAGTGAACTGTGAAAAGTTAGAATAAAACTGTCATTAAGAAGTTTTAATTTCGTTTTTTTTTGTCTTGCTTGGCAGACATGCTTTTACCATCGGAGGAGAAGAGCAAAAATCCACCCATGTTCCTGTGCTTCAAGGTTGGGAAGCCAATGAGGAAGTCCTTCGCCGCCGGCATGACCTCCAGTCCCGCCCCCTCAGTCAGGGTCCGGGAGAGGCAGCCAGAATACTGGTTTGCTGTTCCTCAGGAGAGGTGATGTTAACCCCCCCAAAAAAACATCAGAAATGACAATGTCAAAATAAAGAAATGGTAATGTTTTTTTTTTTTGTTCTCGAGGATAATCTATTGAAAGGTGTGTCGTGTGTCTGCGTGTGTATGTGTGTTTCAGGGTGGACAGTCTCTACTCCTTTTTTGTCCAGTGGTCTCCTGATGTGTACGGGAAAGAAGCCCGTGAGCAGGGCTTTGTTGTGGTGGAGAAAGACGAGCTGGACATGATCGACAACTTCTTCAGTGACCCTGCGTCTTGCAGCTGGGAGGTGAGTATTTTGTGCTACCATCACCTCAGTTTGTGTGTGTGTGTTTTTACCCCACTTTAATCTCTTTACTTTTGTCTTTTTTACTGCTGCATATTCTAGATCATCACCATTGATGAAGCCAAACGCAGGCAGAGCTTTAGCAGTTGTGACAGAGACTCTACTGTTGATGCTTTGCCCTTGCTTATTGATAACAGTGATCTGCTGCAAGATACACACGTTGAGAAGGTAACTTGTGTAGGACATGCAGCAGGTTTCCTACCACCCAAATCCTTTCACTCATTTTTTTTTTTAAATTGAGATTTAATTTTAGTTTGTCAAACATGACAAAAAAATATATATGTGTTTAAACAATAGATTTCACTCTGGTCACAACATAACAGCTTGGTTTTATGTTTAAAATGGGATAGAATGAAATATAAACATATTAAATCCTTCCCTAGATACTTATGCAAGTATTAATTCACAGTCTAATAGTTTATTATTTTGTTTCTTTCAGCTTGCCTGTCGCCTGCCAGCCCGCGTGCAGGGTTATCTATGGAGGCTGGTCTACAGCACTGAGAAACATGGCACCAGTCTGAAGACTCTGTACAGGAACCTGTTAGACGTGGACAGTCCCGTGCTGCTGGTTGTCAAAGATATGGATGAGCAAGTAAATAACAGACGTATTGTACAAGATAAAACTGTTTGGCTTTGGCGCCTCATAGTGGTGAAAGATATATAGACTTTACAAACCCCAAGTCATGTCATTTGTGGATATTTCTATCAGAAAGGTAATTTTTTTATTTATTTTTTTTTGTCTTGTTATAGATATTTGGAGCTTTTTCAACTCATCCCTTCAGAGTCAGTGAACATTTCTATGGCACTGGAGAGACATTCCTTTATAGCTTCTGTCCTGAGATTAAGGTTTGTGCTTAACTAGCTCCATAAACGCATCCCAAACATCTGCACTCACTTTAGAGTATTTTAATTCTGACATAATTTCAGGTGTACCGCTGGACGGGGGAGAATTCTTACTTTGTGAAAGGCAACACTGACTCTCTGCAGATGGGAGGAGGAGGGTGTGTACAGCATCCACATTATTTCCTTTGCTGACACGTGGCTGTTGAACAGAAAAGTGCATTTTAACTGCTCCCTGACTTTTTTTTGTCCTCTACCGTAGTGGCCATCTGGGTCTCTGGCTGGACGGGGAGTTATACCGAGGCACCACCACCAAATGCGCCACCTTCAACAATCAGCCACTTTCTGCCCGGCAGGACTTCAACATCCACGGTCTGGAGGTGTGGACCTTTGAGTAGCCTCATCTGGTCAGGCTCCTGACAAATCTACACATCTTGAGCCATTAGAATAACACTCCCAAGTCTGTTATGCATCACTTGGAGCCACTCATGAATGAGACTGAGTGTTATGTGAGACAAATACAAGCGGCAAAGGCGTCTGTGTTCTGCAGGGAGCCTCGTCACGAGTTTACATCCAGTTGCTTTTACAAGAAGTACGACAAAATGCCCTGAGCTCATTTGCTGCCTTATAAATAGAACAGAGGCTCCAGCTTCCTCGGTGTGAAGACTGCCTTGCAGTCAAACCTGCTCTTTGACTGTGTGGCGAAGACCTAAAGAGGCCAAAGTGCTCACATTAATGTTCACATTATTCCCAACAACACCAGATGAAGGTCCATGTAAAGGTGTAGGAAGCCTCAGAATGCTCTGGGTTTATCCTTACAGAAACTATAACAGTGTTGACAATATTTGTATGTTTGACAATGTACACATTTATGTACTGAAGAAATTTGGAGTGTTAATCTTTTTTTGTTGTTATTGTTGCAATTTACTCAAAACTTGAAGGAAAGTGACAATTGCCAGGGTTAATTTTAACCCATTCAACATCAAATAGCTAAATTGTCTCCATCTGAAGCATTCGCTTCTCCTTTGGTGATAACCTTTTCTCTTGTGGTGAATCTGAAATGGCAAGAGTGAGATACATTTCACTTCCCAAATGAAGAAATACGATCCAAAAAAACTCCTACAGCCAGAAACAAGTTTGCAATGACCAAATTTAATGTTTTGTTCCTTACCTTGTATTTTATAAGAAGATTTTTGCATTTTATTTTTATATTCTTTTTTTTTTATGAGAAAACTGCTCCTTTTTTTATTGTAATCTTTTTTACAATAGTTTATTTCTGTTCATGAGTAATTTTATGTTAGAATTTTTGTTGGTTTGTTTTCTGTTTGTTTTTTTTACTTGGTCATTGTTGTTGAGCCAGATTAACATGATGCCACTTTGCACTACAGGATGCAGCCAATGCTGCCTTTGTGGACCCTGGTAATGAGCATTACTTTAATATTACTGTTAAATTGTTACCAAATTTAGTTGAATCTTTAACCAGAAAAGGGAAGTCCAACCACGCCTCAGCTAAGCGTTGATGGAAAAAGGGATCAACTGTTATTGCACTCTGATGTGACACTAACTACACAATCAAAATCTGCTAACACAGAAATGAAGCCTCTTTTGTATCTGATGCAGGCTTGTAGTGCATGAATACAACACCACTACCTGCCATGCGCTGTTCACTAATGCCAGAAAAATGCTTCATGTTAAAATTGAGCGATATTACTTTAAGCTGGTTGGTGTTGTAACTGTGAATGCTCCCCAAGTATTATTTCTTGTGAATCCAAAACTGCTGCGCTCTGTGATGTCTGTAAGAAGCTATTTATTGTTGTTATTGCCACCACATTTAAATTTAAATAAATGTTAAACATATATCAATGAGCTGCTCATGATTTCAGTTTATTAGAGTTGAAAACATTTTTTTCACTTCTGGAAGCGGAAGATGTGTGCTGGAACATAATGGTGTCAATTTTTCATTTTGAGCATTATGCTCATCACAACTGTCCTCGAAGGGCTGCTTGTGCCAGAACGTATTTATGAAACCCAATAACAAACTGTAAAAATATTAATAGTTGTCTCTCCATTCAGTGAGTACTTCAAATTAAATAATATGGAACATCTTTTCACATAGATGTAATTTGGCAGGATACAGATAAAAACTGCTTTGATTTGACTGGTAACATTTAAATATACAAATGTTCTCTTGAAGGTTTGACTTATTTCCCTCAATAGTCTGGAGGGCCGCAAAAACTTGTGGCGGGCCTGATTTGGCCCCCGGGCCTTGAGTTTGACACGTGCTGTAGAACGTCATCTCAACAAAGACCGTTTTCAGAAAAGATGCATTACTCTGTAGATTACGAACAGTTTTTAGCTCAGTGTAGATTTAAAATGACGTTCGGGGGATTCAAGAAATTGGCAAATTGAATACGTGAACTACATTGTACTTTTGTTTTACTCATAAGGTTTTTCTAAATTATTTTAACCTAACTTCATTGCCGTTTATATTTTAGAAAAACTGCCGAGTGATGTCCCCTCGCAAAAATTGACGATCTTTGTTAGACATGTAATGCGGAACAAAAACAAATGTGTTGAAAGGCAACTCGAACCGGGACGGAAGATGGAAGGAACGACTTCTAGAGAGTTTGATGAATCGTGTATTTTCTGCCATGTTGCGCACAATAGAAACGAAGAAACGACCATTCTTAAGCAGGTAAGGAGTTTTTCTTGGGTTTAAAGAGGAGAGATCATAAATCTGAAACTCTCAGATTCATGATTTGAAAATCTTGTCACGTTCCGTTGTCACAGAACGTGACAAGTAACAATGAAAAAAAACCCGTCCAGGACTTTTATTGATCTATCTACAATAACTCTTTGAAGAATTTGAATTAATATGAGTTACAACAATATTTAAGTTCCCCTTGGAATCAATAAAGTATTTGAACTGAATTATACATTTCAGAATTTTTGAATGGATATTACGTCTGAGTGCGAGTTATCTTTGGATGAGTAAGTGGGTATTATTTATGTGTTTGGAATATTTAAAAGTAAAAAGAAAAAAGTGAATAGAACTTGTCTGACGTATTGAAAGCACGTCTCTGAATCATCCAGGAAGTTAAAAGAACCCAGGTCAACATCTCATTTAAGGCATCATGACCTTAAATGAAATAATTTCACTCTTCTGCAGGACGAAGAGTTTGTTTGCTTCAGAGATATTGACCCTGTTGCTCCTCATCACTACCTGGTTATTCCTAGAAACCACATTGTCAGCTGCAAATCACTGAACAGAAGCCACATTGACCTCGGTCAGTGACATGCTCTCCTTACACTAGTTCTATTATATTTTAATATCTGCTGCTCATAACAAACCATGTGTTCAACAGTTGAAAAGATGGCCAAATTTGGGAAAGAAGTGCTCCTGGACCAGGGGATCACCGACATGGAGAATGTAAGGTGGGTGAGAAATCTAACAAGTGTGTTTATTTCTCACTTGTGGCCAGCAAACGTCCTCTGGCCTTTCTTCTGTCTGTTTATTTTTTTTTCTAGAGTTTTTACATAAGGGGAATAAAATAGGAATATAAGATGTTTGCAATGTAAAACGGGTCAAGTTTATAAAACAAAACAACAGAAAATAAACAAAACATGACAAACACAACATGGAGGGTGACCAGAAAATGTCCACGAGGAGACAGGCGGAAATGATTGCACAGATTGTGACAGTAGAGCGATATACGAAGTAAAGGAGAGAATAAACTGACAGACAACCAAAATGATCTAAAGTTGGTCATTTTAAGCACAAAATAAGCATAGTGAAGCAATTCACTAATAGGCATAGTGAGGCAATTCATTTAACCATAAAATTACTTTAAACATCCTAAAAACTATATATATATATATATATATATAAAAAAAAATTCCCTTCTCACCCTCTGCGGGTGGTCTCTTTCATCCTCTGAGCTCGGGTCCTCTACCAGAGGCCTGGGAGC